>NJRQ01001654.1:10963-24849 GCA_003063805.1 Aphaenogaster ashmeadi | reverse complement strand
TAACAGAGAAGAAGAAGACTTTCCGCACTTGTATTTCTCTTTCTTTTTCTCTCCAGCACCTGCGTGGTCTATCTCGCTTTAGGTGCAGAAAATACTCGAGTGCAAGCAACGCGCGAACAAGGCTATGTATACATACGTACATATGCGTGTCGCGTACCCGGAACGGTATTGTTTGAAGATGGTGCGGCTCGTGCTCGTGCACGATTTTTTCGGCATCTTTTGAGTATTTTCATCGCGTCTCCTCGTACCGTTCGCACGCGACGCCGTGTAGGAAGAGACCAAAGACAAGTGGGTGCTGTTCCCTCGCGATACTTGTAAACACAGCCAGCAAATCTGGATGAGACCAGGGAGAGGATGATCGCCGCCTCAGAACCGGTGGTAAAGTGGATCATTAAAGTTATTTATTTATGTATCCTGTACGACTGAGACAATCAGAGAAGCACTTGTTAATAATAGGTACATACGAAAGCGTTTTGTTTCAAGGAAATGTCACGGCACAACACAGGGACACGTGATCACTGTTTCTCGTTTGAATTTTGACATGTCAACGTAGATCTCTGAATCATGTCTCTGAATTATGCCTTTTGCAACCGAGGTTGACATTTTCTCTTTATTTTTCTCCGTTTAAATAGTGATTTTCGTCTGTAATTGAGTTTGGGTTATAATATTAGATGAACATCTATTGCTATATCTCATTTATGACAAAGGTAATTGTGAAGCAGAGGGGCTTTCTCACCGATTTGGCTGAAACTTCACAATTTTGTGTATTTTGGTGCGTAAAACATAGATCTGTAAGTTAAAATTATCGCTCTTAATTAGGAAAAAAGTTATGTACTAAAGTTGACAGTTGCGTGGTTAGGATATCTGGCATACCGACATGTGGACACATATGACCATACGCAGTGACATAAAAGTGTATGAAATTACAATAATAGTCCAATATAATGGCAACCTTTCCTAAAAAAATATTACAGCATAATGTATTTATGTGCTATTATTTGACTTTGTATTTATACTTTGTATTTATAGACTTTTCAACATACTAATTATTCTCTGCTTTAAAAAAGCTTAGATTCTATTTTTATTATCTTTTTTAACCGTTTAACTCAATATATTATGGCATATTCAGTACTACAAAACTGCATATTTACCAAAGAAAATAATAAATTGTGTTTTTTGTTAAAAAGCAGAGAATAGTTGGTATATTGAACAGTATATAAACAATTTTATGTTTTTACAACTGTGTGCGGTATGACAGATATTCCAACCACGCAACTGTCAACTTTAATACTTAATAACGTTTTTCCTAATTGAGAGTAACAATTTTAACTTATAGATTCATGTTTTACGCACCAAAATACACAAAATTGTGAAGTTTCAGCCAAATCGGTGAAGAAGCCCCTCTCCTTCATAATTACCATAACAAATAATAATTACACTATATAATGTATAAGATGAAAAGAGACTCATGTCCATTTCTACCAATGTAGATTAATATTAATCTAGGTTTAACTTTTCTAATTCTTGTGTCCCTTTCTACCAGTGTAGATTAACTTTAATCTCGGTTTAACTTACTTTTGATGTTTTTCTAGTTTTAAGAATTAGAAAAAGATAAAGAATAAGTTAAACCGAGATTAAAGTTAATCTACATTAGTAGAAATGGACACTTCGGATTATATGCACGGAAAATTTAGAAAATATGCGCATATATATGCACGGATTTTTACAAAAATATGCAAAGAATACGTAAAAATATGCAAAAATTTGCCAAGATTTACAAAGAATATGCAGATATATATTTATAAATATTTCATTTTTATAATATTTCAAATCTTCAGAAACAGATGTGAAATAAGAGAAATAGTAGAGAAATTAAATTTTTATTGCGTTCTAGAAACATATCTCAATTTTATTTTTTATCTTCCATTTAAAATGGATTTTAAACACATAGAGTGAGTTTTATTTTTATATGACACTTTAATTAATTATTTTAAAATCAATACTTTAATACTTTAAATTAAAAATTTAATTTTTCCGTTTTGGATAGACATTTTAAGCAGGAATTGGAAATGTATTCAATTATATGCAATAAAATATGCAAAATTTACGTAAATATGCAAACTTTTTAAAAATATGCAAAGTTTGAGTAAATATGCAAAATATGCAAAAATTAATTATTGTTAATTAGTTTTAAATAGTATAATTTGTCTACATTATTAATGCTCTCGCAAAATATGCAAAAAGTAACAAATATGCAATTTGCATATAATCCGAAGTCTAGACATTAGAACTAGAAAAAAATAAAGATTAACCGAGATTAAAGTTAATCTACATTGGTAGAAATGGATCAATGATCATCTTCGATGGAAACTTTCAATAGAAGTTATATAAAATGATTGATATGAAAGAGCTATTTGATGTTTCTTTAAGGAATACAAGCCAGGTGGCCGAGAGATAATCTTAAAGCATCCTGGATCCCTGATCAGTCAGCAGTTGTCCAATAATCGAACGGTTGGTGGAGAAAATGTTCTATTAAAAAGATTTAGCGAAGTAAATATATCGGAAAAGTCTCCTGTAAGCTTTCGTAATGAGTAATGATTGTAATAAAGAAGAGAGAACGGATTTGTAGGGAAATTAATTGTAATTAGCGATGTAACTTACTTCAAAACATGTTTCTGGTTATATTCATTGATTTGAATATCATCTTGCTAATGCAATAGAAATTGAAATCAAATTTGGAAAAGGCTTGTGTCTCCTGACATCCGTTCTCTTATAATTGACTCTTCTCTGTGTACGGAGTCTTACCGAAATAATATTTAATAAGAAATTCATAATTTCTAGAAAGAAACATGGTTGGTACGCAATAATAGAATATGTGGGGAGGAAGAATTATATTACTCGGGAAAAGTAGCGGTTCACTGTAAAGGCAATCAAACTACTCGAATACTTAAAGCAACCTACACATGTGAAACGGATATTAAACATGCGCTTTGGTGTACCTTTCACACTAGTATCCCAGATCATTTGACCAAAAATAAAGAATATGAAGCTGACGATTCTGTCGACAAATCTATCGAGTGTATCTGTTTGCTTGATTCTTATACTCTTAAGGTTTTTACAGAAAATGGCGAAGATTATGTTTCTGCTTTACAATTTCAGGTAATCTGTTTTTTCTTTTTTATATAGAGTAAAATATGTAGCCGAAGAATATATTTTGAAGACATACTAATGACAAGTGAATATCAAAAAGAGTTATGTTTGATTTTATTTTAACTATAAATTTATTAAAGACAAAGCTGATTAGCATTCAGAGGAGTGGTTACTATTGTCATTTCTCGAAAATGGAAGCCATTTATGGCAAAATTATGGGAATTATTAATGGAAATTTATATTTAAATTTGTTACGTAATTTTAAATAAATTAATTGACAACAGGTCTCCGCCGTATGGCCGACAAAATATGGGATTATACTCGAAAAATCTCAAGTGCCAATTACGGATATAAGGTATATAATTTATTTAAAATTTTAACATGAAATCTCAATTATAATAATTTATGTCTCTACATTCTTATATTTTATTCACAGATGAATATAACACAATGTTTTATTCACAAATATATATTTTTTTCAGATACACATCGTTTGAATGCAGCAGATTACCAACACAACAGGATAGTAATTTACCAGTGGCCTTTTCATTAATGCATCCATTAGATGAGATTTGCCCTCTACTTATTAAGCATGGTAAAAGATTTATTTGTGAAATTAAATATGAAAAATAATCCGTATGTAAAGAATATCACATGACTTACGTGAAAATTAAATGTTTCGATTAATTTTTATATGTATAAATGTTTTAGGATCTGTGTCGTACATGAACGAGTCAAGTCAGCAGATTATATTTACTAGCTCAGAACCATCCTTCGCGGTGATATACGATACGAAGACGGGTTTGCATTCGGTTTACAAAATTCGCAAAGCGTCAGTTGAGGAATGTCAAATGGTTTGTGGAAGTAACGACACAATGAGTTTATTCAACCATTCCACAAATGTGTCGCCATTAAATGTTGGCACTAATTTGTCCGCCAACAAAAGCTGCACCAATAAGGGTCCTCTAAGTCCCTTTCTTTTTGGTAATATTTCACATACCTTTGTGAAAAAATATATATGCATGCACGTAAGAAAAACTAAAATTTAGTTTTAGAATTGAAAATAATTTTTATTTGTAAATCAAATACTATAGTTTTGAGCATTTACAATTTTTTCTCCAATTTATTTAAAAAAATTGCCATTAATCTTTAGATATAATATATAGAAAGATAATGTTAAGCTGTTAAAGATTATAACTATATAATTTGATTAAAGTAATAATAGGAAAAGCTGATATGGATAAATGAAATGTGTCTGTTGCAGGAGTTCCAAACTTACAAATAAATAACACTGGTATAAGTTTAGGATTGTCTAATACTCCGTTTGGATCGCGTACCACCTCTTATAGTACCAATTCGGGTGGGCCGTCACCTCAGCAACAACAACATTCACGTTCACAAAGCTCGATGGCTACTATTTCTCGTTGTCAATCACCTACGCATTCGGCTATGTCTCCTCTGCTTGGAGCACCTGTAAACTCAAATATCTACCATAGTAGACTACATCAGACTATGGTAACTGGCCTGAATCAAACACATAGTCCAGCTGCTAGTTACAACAGTATCCGGTTGAAAGAAATTGCAACCGCAAGTAAACCTCTATATCCTGAGATCTGTCTTGAACATGTATGGACAGAAAATGTTGGTGTGTCAAAGTAAGTAATTTGCATATTTTGCGTTACGCACGTTGTATATGCTTTCAGGAAGCTTTAAAAAGAAATTATTGATATTTGTTAGATATTAAGGAAAACAAATTTGAAAATTTTATTATTTTATTAGAGATATTTGTTTTTTTTTTTTTAGAGATATTTGTGGTCGTGCATCCAAGGTGTTTTTAACGTCAGATCTTGTTGGTCAAAATTACTTGGGCTATTTGATTCCGAATCGTTCGCAATTGTCTTTAGTGAGATTAGAGAAGACTAACAAACAACAGCAGATCCTTTTCGGGATGGTAACGAACATCATAGCTAAGGATGCTATTAGTTTGTCGGTTAGTATATATACTTACTGATACATACACTCACGTTATAAAACGACATTATGTAATTTAGCATATTTCTTATTTATCTGTATATTTTACTTAAAATAAAGTGTTTGTGTTAATTAAAGTAACTTAATATTAAAATAAAGAATTGGTTTCTTCCAGAATTTGCACATGATAGCAATTGTGGATTTATCAAATGGTATAGCATTATACACAGGAGTTACATGCGTGGGTAAATTGCATATATCCGGCATGCTCTCGAATTTTACGGGCAGTAATTACTTTTTATCAAATAGTAATCCTGGATCTCTCTCTCCATTTCCAAGACGAAGTTCTTTGATTTCTCAGAGTTGTACAGCCTCACACGAAATGAAATTTGAAGAAGCATTACATTTACTGAGTCCTGTAGGTGGTAATTGTGCTCGTCCGCCGATACTGTTGGAAAATTCATTATTGGACACGAACTTTCTCGCTTTGAAAGAAACTGTAGGCAATGAGGTAACCGTGGAATGCGGAAACAAACAATATTTCCGTATAACGTTACCTGATTTCAGTACATCACCTTTAGGTAAAGTACATCTGAGAAATATTGGCATATAAATAAATAAGTTTATTATAATGATTGCAAATAATTCAAATTAGTTATTCATACATATATATCATAAAAGACGTACAAAGTGTGTAGTATAGACTCTCTTATATATCATAGTTAATTAAGATTACATATATCTTTTCAATATATCTTTTCAACAGTTTCTAAATGTTTACATACATTACGAAGTGTTCTTCAAAGAGATTTAGCGATGCAATTGTTGGTTAAATGGTACGGCGCTAGAAATGCTCCAGGACCACAAGATTTTTCACCAGCGCAAGAATGGGATCTCTTTCTTACAGTTCTGTTCACATTATTGGGATATGATGTAGAAAAACTACACATGATACGAAACAACGAAAAGGATCAGTTTACAGAACGTAACAGCCCTATGGTGGTACCCAAAAAGCAGAAAACTAGCAATTGTGGGTCTACAGATGATTGGCTGTACATATTAAATTCAAATGAATATAAAAATTCTCAAACGTTTGCCTCGAATGTACTGAAGGGCCAGAAAATATCCAATTTTCTTTGCGCGACGTCTCAAAATGAATCGAGTAACGTTGGCAAAATAAACGTTCAAGCCATTTTGTTTCCACATTTTCCACTTATTTTATTTTCTCTTCATCTGTTATACGAAGAATGTAAATTAAACACAAGCGTTATAGCGGAAAGTCTGCCGTTGCTTGGTCAGCTATTGTATCAATTGAGCATAGATCTGAAGTTCGAAATGTATGTTCATCATTACTTTCTTGATTCACCTTCGTTGTTCTATCTAAAAACCGTGAAGTCTCAAATCAGTGACTCAGACCTACAAAAAATAGCAATTCCAATTTACATGCGTAAGAAACCACCAAGCATATTTGACAGCATATATTATATATTGAATGGAGCGGATATAACTACGTTCCCATATTTAAGCCACGTTAATTTAAGAACAAGAAACATAATATATTTAACAGTGCTGATAGCAAATGAAAATCGTGTTGATGTAATAGAAATGGAGAAGTATATCAAATTAATTGTACCTGTTGGAAATCGTATTGATTTTCAAGAAAGCGGAAACAAATCTGACAAAGAGATACTGAAGAAATTGGAGAAACCCACAATGGATAGGATAATATTATTATACCACGAGATGGGTAAGATTACGTTGTAACAAGCAATCGAGTATTATGAAAAATATTTCTTTCCCAAAGATGTAAAATAATATTTTAATTCTAGATATGAGAAAAGAAGATCTCGAGACATTGCCACCTGCGGTGTCCTTGATGATAAAAGACGTTATGCATAGATGTAGAGAAAGTCCTCCGTCCAATTGGCCTATGCATGCGTACGAACTCATAGATCGCCAAGATCTAGCCGTCTTAGATAAGCATTTAAAACCATCGTCGAGATTACAGTATATTGACAGTGAAACGAGAGATTATGGGATAAAAGATGAACAAGATGACGGCATGGAATTTGATGATATGGTACATGATTTCCTGCGTTTCCTCTTCGATACGCATACATATAATATTTTAAATTTTTATAAAATTATTTTTGTATATCCACATTAGAGATGTAGATTTATTTTACAATGCTTATAACTTGCGCTCGTTTCATTCAACAGATATTAAAATTACGATTTAGTAAGGATCATAGGATTGCTGAAGTGCGAAGATTGCTTAATTCCTCGAAACCAGTGAGGATAGCGATAGTTCAAAGATCAAATGTAAGCGATCACGAGTTTATAGAAGAGCAGGAAAGACATCTATACACGTTATGTACGAGAACAATGGCATTACCTGTAGCTAGAGGCATGTTTACATTGAGAACTTCCACCCCGATGATAACGGAGCAGTTACCCATTCCGCGATTGTGTCTAACCGGTATGATTGCATATTACGGCTTAAATTAATTTTTCTCAATTGGTTAATTAATCGTTTTATATGCTTTTATTAGGCAAAGCACCACCCCGTGGAACTACCGTCGAGTTAACACACATAGATGTTCCGCCAAATATGAATCTGTGGCCGCTGTTTCATAACGGCGTAGCTGCAGGCCTGTGCATTCATCCGAATGCTGCAAACATCGACTCGACATGGATAGTATATAATAAACAGCAGCAGGGTGAATATGGGGTAGAACACTCAGGATTTCTGATGGCTCTTGGTTTAAACGGACATCTGAAAAACTTAGCTCCCTTAAGTACATACGAATATCTAGCCGACTGTCACGAAGCCACCAGCGTTGGACTTTTGCTGGGCTTATCAGCGACGCATCGTGGCACGATGAATGTATCTATGACTAAATTATTATCGTTGCACGTGGAAACGCTCTTACCACCGACGAGTATCGAATTAAATGTACAACAGAATGTCCAAGTAGCGGCACTAATGGGAGTTGGCCTTGTGTATCAAGGAACTGCGCACAGACATATCTCGCATGCTTTATTATCTGAAATTGGTAATTATCAATGCACAAGATATGTATCAAATACTTATGCTAACATATCGATTTATCTTTATAGGTAGGCCACCAGGACCTGAAATGAAGAACTGTGTGGATCGCGAATCATATTCTTTGGCAGCAGGATTAGCATTAGGTCTAGTCATACTTGGCTCTGGTGGCGGAACAGATGTACCTGCGAGCATACCCGATACTTTGCACTATTACATGGTCGGTGGACATATAAGACCCTTTTCTGGAGCACAGAAAGATAAATACAAGTCTCCCAGGTACAATGAAGTTTATATGTAATGATTAAAATGTCCATCCGATTAAAAACATTCTCAATTGAAAATTTGCTTTGGAAGATTTAAAATTAAAACAAATCAAAGTCTTTCCTGCAAAAAATTCTGCAAGTTTTTTTCTGTATGTTTTCTCTGATAAAATAGAATTAGTAAAATAAAACAATTTTCCTCACATTTATAAATATCTTTATTTGCAGTTATCAGATACGCGAAGGTGACTCGATAAATATCGACGTAACGAGTCCTGGAGCAACGATAGCTTTAGGATTAATGTACTTTAATACTGGAAATCGTGCGGTAGCCGAATGGATGCAGCCGCCCGATACACAATATCTATTAGAGTTTGTAAGGCCAGATTTCCTGCTGTTAAGAGTGCTCGCCAAGTCACTGATCCTATGGGATGATATCGAGCCAACCAAGTCATGGGTTTCTAGTCATGTGCCGAATATAGTTTATAAATATAGATTGCAGAAGCCTACGCCAGAAGTCACACAAAACGTGGATTTGGAAACTATCAAGTAAGCTATCCGTATCTTGCTTCTCGAAAAAGCATCTGTGTATACCTTTATCTGATATGGAAATTTATGCTATTCATTGTTATGATACAATTTACAGCCA
Source organism: Aphaenogaster ashmeadi (assembly GCA_003063805.1). NCBI lineage: Eukaryota > Metazoa > Arthropoda > Insecta > Hymenoptera > Formicidae > Aphaenogaster > Aphaenogaster ashmeadi. The sequence continues at coordinate 15,767 of NJRQ01001654.1, read as the reverse complement.
GGCCTACTGCAACATTATAGCGGGTGCTTGCATGGCATTGGGACTGAGGTATGCAGGCACTGCTAATAAAAACGCCTTCAAAACTTTGTATAATTACGCTCAAATGTTCACGGCGTTGTCACACAAAACTATAGCGGAATTGGCTGGCAAATCCACCGTTGAGACGTGCCTAAACGTTGTTTTGCTTTCAACCGCAGCAGTGATGGCGGGCACTGGCAATTTAGAGGTAAGTTTTAATACTTAGTAATTAATCACGCAGCATTTCTTGACGATCTACATATATCTAAATCTGCAGATTATGAGGATATGCAGACACATACGCATTCGCGTAGGACCTACCAGTGGCGTAGTCACATACGGTTCTCATCTAGCAACCCACATGGCTCTCGGTCTTCTTTTCCTAGGTGGTGGAAGATACACACTTTCTAACAGCCCGAATGCAGTGGCGGCTCTTATAATTTCACTTTTCCCAAAGTTTCCAACGCACAGTAATGACAACAGGTTTGTGAATGCTATTCTTATAATCATTCTCATTTAATTTTTTAGATAAACAAATCTTTAGTGTGCAGTCATTTTTTTGTAAGTAATGTTATTATTTTGATAGGTATCATTTACAAGCATTGCGCCATTTATACGTATTAGCAGCCGAACCACGTATTATCTTACCGAGAGACATAGATACTGGTCGGTACTGTTACGCGACAATACATTTAACGTTCGAGACTGGCAAAGAAGCCGACGGACAAGAGATCAATCTACAAGCGCCCTGTTTATTACCACAGTTACGTAGCTTGAAGAAGATTGAATTGAAAGATTCAAGATATTGGAAAATTACATTTTTAAAACATCATAACTGGCAGCAGCTAGAAAACATGCTCGAAAGACATGATTTCTTAAGTATCAAGCAGAGAGCTGGTTGTTTATCATACCTGGAAGATCCTCATGTAAAATATTACTTAGAGAAATATTTTAAAGTTATATATATTTTATTAGATGTCTTTGTAAATATCAGTAATAAATATTTCTTTTTTTATTAGGGTTTTAGAAGCTTGGTGGCTCAAACTCTAACGACGGAAAATGTAATCGCGTGGGCTGCACGGCCAGAATATGTCACAGCGTTTACAAATGATAAAACTGTGTTGAACATAGTGACATATTTTTTACAATGGTCTAAAAAAGGAATGATTTGTTCCGAAAGTATCAAGTATTCGTCGCAAAATGGTACAATTCGATTGTAGTCTTAATATGAATCTTAACTCAGTAAAATCAGTAGATAATCATGATATAATTGTAAACTTACAGATGTACAATTTGAGCAGTATTTCCTTCATATATTTGCAATAATTGTGTATGAATGCATCACAAAAGATAAAGTAAGTCTTATACCGTTATGGTTGCATATAATTGAAATTATTGAGAAACAACCAAACAGCTTCGCGATATGGCAAATAAAGCTTCTTTCGTCACAAATGATGAGAAGGAACAAGTTTATGGATGACGAAAATCCGTTATTCAGCGTAGAAAGTATGCTCGCGATTAAACAGAAAACAGCGATCATTCTGGATAAATGGGAGCACGGTACTTATTAATGCATCGCATTGTAATTGTTTACTGTTAATTTTGTAATATTTAACTTGGTCTTTTTTTTACTTCTCAGATATGAAAATATTTAAAAAATATTTAACGGATGGAATGGTACAGACTGATACTACATCTCTGGCTAAAATGTGTGCATATTTTATATTCTATGGCATACCATATCCAATCGACGATAAATCAATCTGTAAGTTTCCATAAACATGTACATGTTTACTTGATAAGAACTTTTATTTTTCATATTTATTTTTAGTGAGCTCGGTTACGACGATGCAACGCTCCTCTATTATACCAAATATTACACTGTACAAATTGCGCAAGATTCTACAGACAGTTTGAAGGTAAAATCCTTATACTATGAAAAATATATGTATAATAAAACATTGAAAATTATTGAAACAAGATTTTATTATTTTTTTCTTTTCATTAAAATTATCGTGATCTTTTCATTTGTTATATCCAGCTGTATAAAATAATCTGTAATTTTTAAGCTTTATTTGTTTTGCATTGAATATTGGATAAAATTTGCAAATCATAAATAAAAATTATAATTTCTACAATAAAATGTCAATTAAAAAGGATAAATTATTAAGAAATAGTAATACATACATCACAAAAAAAGTGTGCAAATTAGAAATTTTTACAGTACTTTCTCATCAATTTAAAGAGGGTCAAATTAAGAAGAGGCACAACGCATCATCAACATTTTAGTTGGTCCACAAAGCTTCCTCTATGAGGAAGTTTTTTTTATTTCTTCTTTCTTTTAGTTTGGCTTCCTCATAGAGGAAGCTTTGTGAACCAACTAAAATGTTGATGATGCGTTGTGCCTCTTCTTAATTTGACCCCCTTTAAATTGATGAGGAAGCACTGTGCAAATTCCTGTCTCTTATACACATCTAGATGTGTATAAGAGACAGGTGTTATATTATATTATTTTTATATTATTTTCACATAATAGACAGAATTATATCTCTCCTTAACGTATAGTCGTTAGCAGAAGTTTCAGGATAACTGTTCCCGTCCGATCATCAAAGTGAAGGAGCGTTGGATGGGGATCCGAAGTTGGATGGGTGACCGCTTGGGAAGACGTTGGCAAAAAAAGAATAAACTGAATTTCTAATTATATATAATTATATATGGACATATTTTGTATATAATTATACATAGCCATTTATATATAATTATGTATAAACAATTTTTTACCGGTAAAAAGTGAAGGAAATTAATAATTACCGTCTCGCATTCGGTGCGGATGAATTTAATGCGATTCAATACTTTTCAATGCGAAGCATCAACCACTGCCGTCTCGCATTCAGCGCGGTGAAGTTTAATGCAAACCGATACTTTTAAATCCCTTTCTTCGCATCAGAAAGCAGAATTCAGAAGTATTAAAAAATGTCAATACTTTTTAATTCTTTTCAATCCGACATTTTATGCAGGGTAACCATTTGTTAATCATATTTTACATTTTTCTTCATCGCACCTTATTTATTTAGATAGGTTACTGTGTATTGACTCAGATAATGCTTGTTTGGTAAATTGCGAATCTTTGTAACACGGCCTCGTACTACATTTACATTCTTATTTCTATAAATGAGAAGCTCCGGTATCTAAGATTTAAGATGTATTTTGTATATATTTTGCAAGTAATAAGTAATACGTTAATAATGTCTTACCCTTTTATTTCCACCTTTAACGGACCACAAGTCTTTGTTTGCCATAGCTACAGATATAAGACCAACAAAACTCTGGATATCGACTTCTTGACCGTAATTCATCACGGTAGCAGCTTGCACTAATTCATTAATCAGTTTTTCATTGAAACGCATATGCAAAAGATAATGTCTCGTGGATATCCGCAAAAGCTTCGGGAGGTCCTTATTGATAGCTGATAATAGCGCGGGGACACTATTAAAAGACTGTCCAGCATCTTGTAGATTATATATCTTCTTGAAATCTTCTATTAGTTGTTCTGCATACCTGCTCCAAGGAAACATATATGTTACTTTTCCTCTTCTTTTATATTTCATTACATCTTTAAATATCTCTTGACTTCAAAGAGTTGAGTATCATATCTTATAAATAACTTCTCCAGCATCGTTTTTAAGTCACCATCTAAGAACAAATACTCTCCATTCCACAGAGCATAGTGCCTGTCTCTTATACACATCTAGATGTGTATAAGAGACAGATACTTTTCAATGCGAAGCATCAACCACTGCCGTCTCGCATTCAGCGCGGTGAAGTTTAATGCAAACCGATACTTTTAAATCCCTTTCTTCGCATCAGAAAGCAGAATTCAGACGTATTAAAAAATGTCAATACTTTTTAATTCTTTTCAATCCGACATTTTATGCAGGGTAACCATTTGTTAATCATATTTTACATTTTTCTTCATCGCACCTTTATTTAGATAGGTTACTGTGTATTGACTCAGATAATGCTTGTTTGGTAAATTGCGAATCTTTGTAACACGGCCTCGTACTACATTTACATTCTTATTTCTATAAATGAGAAGCTCCGGTATCTAAGATTTAAGATGTATTTTGTATATATTTTGCAAGTAATAAGTAATACGTTAATAATGTCTTACCCTTTTATTTCCACCTTTAACGGACCACAAGTCTTTGTTTGCCATAGCTACAGATATAAGACCAACAAAACTCTGGATATCGACTTCTTGACCGTAATTCATCACGGTAGCAGCTTGCACTAATTCATTAATCAGTTTTTCATTGAAACGCATATGCAAAAGATAACGTCTCGTGGATATCCGCAAAAGCTTCGGGAGGTCCTTATTGATAGCTGATAATAGCGCGGGGACACTATTAAAAGACTGTCCAGCATCTTGTAGATTATATATCTTCTTGAAATCTTCTATTAGTTGTTCTGCATACCTGCTCCAAGGAAACATATATGTTACTTTTCCTCTTCTTTTATATTTCATTACATCTTTAAATATCTCTTGACTTCAAAGAGTTGAGTATCATATCTTATAAATAACTTCTCCAGCATCGTTTTTAAGTCACCATCTAAGAACAAATACTCTCCATTCCACAGAGCATAGTGCTGACTATAAATTTTTGCGATGGGAGAAGTAGTCCTTTCCAAAATTAAAGACCCATGAAAGCTGGTCAATAACGTTTTTTACATATTCGCCCTGGTGGAAATAAATTTATGAAGAACTACAAACATGGCCCAAATCGCG
>NJRQ01001652.1:8758-24881 GCA_003063805.1 Aphaenogaster ashmeadi | reverse complement strand
TTGTGTCGCCGTGTGTACGAAAGTGTCTAGGGATATTGCAATTGGAAAGCACCCACTGTGTTCAAATTAAACAATATTGCATGAAAGATTAGTCAATGTTATGACAGCATAATATAATTATATTATTTTACAGTGCTGTAATAATTCTGTAATAATATACTGCTATTTTATCCAATTCGTATATATGTATAATTAATAACTATGTTAATTGTTATGTATATTAATAACTATGTTAATAAAAATGTGCTATAATTAGTACGTGACTGTTGTTGCTCGTATTGCATTGCGTCGCATTGTTTATTATCTCGAAGAAACGAGCAGGCGGTTCTCGCGTTAATCGTACGTCTCTCGATAGCGACGCCAAATACACAGTCGAACCGTTATCATTTCTGAAATAACGATCCTCTCCCATTGTTTCAGGCGCAACGACCGGAGCAGAGCGTAATGCAGGCCTTGGAGAGTCTCAATGATTCACAGGTGAATGACTTCTTGTCCGGCAAGGCGCCGCTTAATCTGACGATGCGACTGGGCGACCACATGATGTTGATCCAGCTGCAGCTGTCCACTGTAACCCCGGCATCGCCGACTGCCAGTCAGGCGAGCTCCACCAGCAGTAACAGCCACAATCATCACAGCAGCAGCAGCAGCAGCAGTAGCAACAACGTCGCTGGCTTGCTTAACGGTGGCAATACCACGAGCGTGTCTAATCTGCCTGGCAGTCACTCGTCGTTGCAGGCCAGAAGATGTCTGACCGCCAGATCGCCGGGAAATATCATCAAGCCGCAGAACGCAACCGCGGCACCGACTGGCAGAACATCGCATCTAATTAGTAGCCTTGCCAGCGCCCTACACGCAGCTGCCAGCTACAGCAGCAGCGGCAGCCTACCCACCGCTAGCATCACCACCACGACTACCAGCCCGGTATGCTCCAGTCGGGTCACATCATCCTCTTCATCCGCCTCGGCGGCGCCAATTAGCCCGGCGCATTCGTCATCCAGCAGCAACTCGGGCCAGTCGCAATCTACGCGTGGCAATTCGCATAGCGTCCCACCTACGAACGGCAGTTCTTCCAGCGCGTGCCAGCCTTGCCCGCTCTATCACCATCATCATCATCATCACGGTCACCACCACGGTCATCATCATGGGCATCATCATCACCATCATCATCACCATCATCATCATCATTCGAGGAACAAACCTAGCAGCTTGCCCAACCTTTCCTCCTCTTCTTCCTCTTCCTTCAGTTCGGGTTCGTCTCCGATTCAGGAGCAGTCTGCTTTGGAGCCGACGTCCTACGACGCGACGCTGCCCAGGAAGAAGCTCTGCAGCGGCCACCATCATCACGGCCAGCCATCGTCGTCCGTTACCACCAGTGTCATGGACGCCACGAGGAGTCAGCACGAGGAGTCTAATCCACAGAGCCCAACGTGCGCCTCATCGCTGATGCTGGAGCAGTCGCCGCCCAAGCCTGCCACCCTCGACACCCGGGCGCTCGCCGAGGCGTCTCGAAACCTCACCCAGAAGCTGAAGCAGCTCTCCTCTGAGGTACTCACCTCGCGGGTCGACCTCGCAGAGGTATACATTGTTACCGAAGCCAGTTCCCCCTGTGTATCATTATTCGTGATTCATATTCGTGATTGCACGTCGATTAAGGTCCTAAGAGGTGCGCCGTGATCGTATCCGGTCTAGCCGCGAATTGAATTATCTGTCACAATCTGATCTCTTTACAAATTGATCTGTCTGTCTCAGTGAGATGGAATTCTTCGTTGATACTGAATTTATTCGTCGTAGATAAGAATTTAAAAAGGCGAATGCTTTTGCTCGTATACTCTCAGGTCCTTAAAATTATCATATTTATATATTATGTACTCAACGCTATTTTATTATTAATGTTAATGACATTCAAGTTATATTGTTCTATACAAAGTGAAGTGCATATTCTTAATTAATATTATACATTAATACTGATTTCATATTGCACTCTTTAAAAAATTGTTCTTGGTTTAACATTACATCAGCGTATAAAATTTCTATTTTATTTTCAGAGAAACTATATAATTTCATATAGATAAACTTTACATCATATAATAATTTGATTACACTTTATGTTTATAAGTTTGAAGAGAGCTTCATAAGAGAAAATTTAAATTCAGATCTTTTCATAGCATTCCGATTTCTTTATATAGTAGCATAACAGTTACGCACGAGAATTTCGTGTCATATGTTTTAAAAACTTCTAAGAAAATAAGAAATTTAAAAAATATAGAAGGAGGGGAAAAAGAAAGGTAGGACATATATGGAAACCAATTTTTACAACATGTTTGCCATCAAATGCAAAGATAATATATTATAAAAGTGTTTCGTAAGTTATCGTACATATGTACGAAGGCAACTAAGGAAAGGTGCAACGCAGAATCTCACGTGGTCTCTTTAAATTTAGGAGAACGCGAGACGCAGGCAAGGCGCGATAATAGAGAGTATGCATCATCATGGCAAGGGCGTGTATTCCGGCACGTTCAGCGGCACTCTGAACCCAGCCCTACAGGACAGACACGGTCGGCCGAAGCGGGACATTAGCACCATCATTCACATCCTGAATGACTTGCTCTGCGCGACACCGGCCGCATCCGCAGGCCACTACAGGCATCATCATCACAGGCATTCGCATACTCGTCAGCAATCCTCCTCGATGTCCGCGTCTTCCGCGGGCACCACGGCCGCCGCGAGTGGATCCACTACGTCGGTCGGCTGCCATGATTCCACACCAGGCTACTCCAGCGGTGTGCATTTATGAATTTATAATAATACTTATAAATAATAAGATTGATAAAAGATTTCACATAATATATTAACGCATAAGATATTAAATATATAAATAAATGATATTATGTATAATATAATTTAATTATTATATATTTAATACCTTGTAAGTTTAACGTGATACGTCATTATTTGTATAAAAGGTCTGTAACTTTTTGAGATCTTGATACCATTAATCTCCATTCATACTAATGCGTCGCATGGTGTTTGGAATGCAGAGGAATTATCGAAGGAGAACGAGGCGACAAAGGGCAAGATGCGTCGGCTGCGCTTAGTCATGGAGCAACGTCGCGCTAAGAGAAAAGCCAGGCGACAGGCGCGAGCGGCGCCGTACACCACGCAGTGGGCCGCGATGACTCCCGCCGACCCGAACCACGAATCGAACACGTCGACTGCGACCTCGAGCACCACCACCACCGCTAACAGCGCGGAGCCGCAGAACGAGCCGGAGCTTCAGCCGTGCAGTCCCGAACCGGTCGTAGCTTAAATACCACGTCACTAACAGTCAATTCACGGCACAGTAGTATCCTCTATATTCGTATACGTAGGGTATGATTGTCTCCACCTATCGCACTGATTTATTCCGAAGGAAGAGAATGCAGGGTCGAACGTGTCCTATCACGCAGTCACATACGTTCCGTACAACCAAACGCTGCAAAACGTTTTAAACGTCTGAGTTGACACCTGTTTTCGTTGATACCCCGTACACGGTCTCGATCATTACCGCGGATCCGCTGAGTTTCTCTCCGTATTATGCAAGTGTCTCGCTTTCTCCGATTTACGTTACCTTATGCAAATAGACGTAATTTGCGAGAATTCGCTGGCTGACGGATCGGGAGATGAACTCCAATCGATTATCCCCTTTTTTCCTAGCACTCACCCCTTAATGTTTCTTTTAATTTTTTTTATATTTCCTGTCTTTGGAGTGTCATGGTCTTAGGATCAGGCGTCTCTCTTTTCTTCCCATCCTTTCAAATTATTTTAGATCGGAGTCCTTTCCACGAGGCGACATGCATCGCATGCGTCACGCATTAATATACAGTCGTCCCATAAAAAGCCACTTGCAATTCACCTTCATTCACGGACACACTGTTTCAACTCAATCGCGTTATTACTATCATCAATGCACAATGACATCGTGATCGTCAACATGAAAGCCATAAGCTCGCATGGGGGCAGTTGGGCGTCTATAAAAATGATCGTGCGTGGCGTTACGCGGCTATATATTAGGCAACATGTAGTGTTACCGCTATGATAAAAATGTATATTACATATATATATATATAGATAGATATATATCATTACCATTATGTGTATTTAGTATAATGAAATACTGGGTATCTTACGGCTATCGTTTCCGAACGTTAATAAAACGGTGATCTCGCAGTGTTTGGCCGGACTCAGGACTTGATCGTAGTTGACAATAATTACGCTCGACGGATGAATCAGTGTGACGGTTTTACGTATCTATACATCGACATCGCGCGGGAAGTCGATGAATCGTTCTGAGAGGGAGAGAGAGAAAGAAAGAGAGAGTGAGAGAATGAGAGTGAAAGAGAGAGAAAAATAGAGAGTAAAAGCTCTTATTAAGGCTCCTATTAAGGAATCCTATTAAGGAACTTCCTGCTAGAAGTAAAAACTCGCCGATAAACACGCCACACGCGTTCAGGAAACAGAAGAAAAGAGGGAGCAGGATCGCCATAGTTTCGTCTGTGCGCGTTTACTACGCTCTCTTAATTATTCTCCCGCTATCGGGCACTTGAAGTCTTATACGTAGATGCGAATAGAATCTTGATCACGCGCGTTGTATGGATCGCGTTGCGAGAAAAGCGACGCGTGCGCTCGACGCGAAATCGTCGCCCTTCAAGTAAGAAGAGAAAAGAGGAAGTACCATGATAAAGCTCGCGCGCGACGGAATTTGTGCAAATTTGTATTTCGCGTCCCCTGCGGACCGAAATTGATCACCGCGATTTTTTTGTAAGTAGCAAGTGCACTTTCCAACGTCTTCTTCGGATTAAAATTGCATACGCGGATACCCAAGTAAAACAGAAAGTCATGATGGCGTCAAAATGATGTCCAAATGACTGTCAAAGGTGTTATTTTGGCGTCATTTTGACGTCATCATGACTTTCTGTTCTACTTGCGTAATGCACGTTGGAGTATTTTTCGGTTAAACCTTCGGTGATTTGGTCAATTGCTGGCAGTGTTTGTACGTCGATCTGCGTATCGTATACTTTACTCGTGCATGATCGCGCGTAGAAAATGTAAAGTAACAATGCGAGAATAAGATTTAAATAAGAGTAAAGTGAACAATACGTAGCCTCGACCGCGTTTCTCATCCAACGTGTCTTTCCAATGACTGAGAATTGGGTGAAGTGCAAGGATATCATTTTATTTAGTATTTTCCCATTTTGCATTTGTGTTCGTTCCTCGATATCTATTCAATTAATATTTGTTCAGTCAATGTTCCAGATTCGTACAGTCTACCTTCAGTCGTGAATACGTCATCTTAACTTAATCGCGTTTATTAACTAATGGAAGAAAATAGCAAAAGAAAAAAAATGAAGGCACGAGGGGAATGAAAGATTATTTTTTACGTTGCATGTAATTTATAGAACGATCCAAGAATAGGGGAAACCATGTGTCCAAGTGAGGCGTGAAGCGATTTAATCGAGTTGGAAATAGCATGTTCATATCAGTTCTTGCGGAGCATACGACACATTGTGAAATATGCTGCACTTCTTAATCGCTGATGAATCATATCTCGACGCTTGGTTACCCTTCATTAGGATCATATTATACATTATTCTTCGAAGAGACGAGAAGGAAGAGGGATATAAGATCCACACGCTCGAAGAAGGCGTATAAGACGGTTCTATAGGTGAAAAGTTGCGTGATCGTATTATTGTATGGCGTGCTACGGCCCCACGATTTAAGTTTAAGTTAATTAGGTACTACAGATAATACAGTGTCACACTACTAATAGAATACATTGCGTTTAGGTTACTTTAGGAGAAGAAAATATTATTACCATTATTACATTATTATATATCATTAGTATACCGCTATTACAATTTTTGCAAAACTGGCTCAATATTGTAATATACGACTATCGGAACCTTTATCGAGTACCAAAATAAATAAGATTGCTTGCTAAGCTAAGGACAAGTTCATTTTGCGGTTCTCATTTGCGTGCGTGAGAGGTGTCTGGTGCGTCATATGCGTTTGTTGTTTTTGTTATCGCTGTGTCTTATTCGTAACGTTGTTCATGATTTTTGTCAACGACACGATTAGCAAGCAGCGCGAAAGAGAAATCTTTTTCGATACAGTGTAAAGTTTAAAGGAAGAAAACGGAGGACACATTGAATTAGATTAAAGTTCATCTACCGTCAAATTGTTTATTTAAATTACGTCTTAAATTACAATTGTAGAAATCTATCGACGCTTAAGAGTTACGCTGTAGCTTTATCGTAATATAACATCTTTTGTAGTATACGCCGCAAATATCTAAACGACAATACAGCTTTATTATTATAAAAAAAAGAAAAGAAAGGAGAAAAGAAGGAAGAAAGCTAATATCATCTTGACGAAATCAGATTGGCACTATCGCAAATTGTACGTTTCTCGTCTCGAACGTAAAATTCGCGATGCGTTACCCTGAAAGGACCGCTCTCGACACAAGTGCGCAACGATCCATAAAGATCACTTCTCGACTTCTCCAGCCACCAGTGTAGAAATTACGCTAGCCGATGTAAAAATCGATTGATCGCGCATCCTCCAATACGCTCCGGGGTACATCTTACAACTTACTCGTATTAAATAGGGCTCCCTATGCACCTCGAGTACAAGTTCTTCGTTGTGTTGAGTAGAAAGGCAAGACGTTTAATACTGATGGAAAAAAATTCTCCGGTAGAGCTTCTTTCTCCGGTAATTCGAGGATCCCCGAAAGATCGATCCTCGCGTTACTAATAAGCTTGTACCTCGGCAATTGTCGGCTTCTTTATTAAACGCGAACGCGTTGCTTTCCTTTTTGCCTGAAAGTGCGTTCGTATGACGGGAAGCGCGCTTAAAATTAATTGGTTCCACTGCTGTCGCATTCGATCACAAATGAATCACTTTATACAAACGAGTACAATTATTCTACCTAGAAAATTTGGCTATAAGACTGGATGTTTCTCCCTTTAGCGTGTCTTAATTTATTACGCAGAACGTCCATCGAACGATGCAGATGCGATCGGGGAAGAGGGGATACATTTAAACGCCGCGTCAGATTCGCACAATTCGAATATTAAGTATCGATGGAACGACACTATCGTCATTTTCATCTCGGAACGTTTGTCGCACTCTAGAACACCGAAAAAACATTCCATCGTGATGATATTTAAACCGCATTAAATATCTAGTCTTGCCAGCAAATGGCAAGTTGCAATAGTACAGCCCCAAGTTATACTACTAACAATATATTTTAAAAGGTGACAAAGGCTTATAAAACTTAACACCAACAAGAGATCTCTCAGCAAAAAAATGTATAAAAAAAACTTTCTTGATTATAACAAATCTAAAAGTCGAGACGAGGTTGGGAATATTAATTATCAAATGTGCCCCCTTCCCTTCTACTGCGCGTGAAGCAGCAGAAGTTTCGCACGGTTTTGAAAGTTTTCGAACACGTAGAAACAGTATTTTTTCCCCCGCAATAATGTGGCGATATGTACGAACGTTTCTATGAGCTTCTATGATTGTTATCGCATAAGCACGATCGCGTTTCCTACGTTGAGATGAGAAGCTCGTTCTTTCGTGCTCGTTATCCGCGTTATCTCTTCAAACATGGATAAAAAATGGACGGGATAAAGCACAGGCGAAAACGCCGATTCGTGAGGAAAGAAAGCGTACACGACGTATTCCAAATAACACAAAGTCCAAAATCGGAACATAAAACGTCTTAAAGACGTCTTTAGACATCTTTTGTCCCGATTTTGGACTTTGTGTTGTCTGAGATAGTCGTACGTCGCACGTGTTCGCCGGGACACAAGATACTCCGATACTGATATTAATTAATTTTTAATAATCGATTTTACTTAACTAATCGCTGAAAAAAGCAAAAGGTAACATAAGATCAAGCTATCTCGTGTCCGGGAAAACGCGATTCTTGTGTCTCTCTATGGCACGATGCTGGTGCAATATAACGGAGAGCTTCGTCTCTTTCGCCCTTTCGTACAAATTGTCGCGGAAAAGAAGGGTACATTTTGGCAGTTTAATTTCTTCGCACGACGTTAACGCGCGCATCGTTACAATCAACCGATGAACATTTTCCTATGCTGACACCGCAGTTGACAGAATTCCCCGTTGGGCAAGCAAACAGAGTGTCTCGAGAAGAACATGCAACATAGCGAACAAAGAAATTCCCTATCATAGGCGCCCTTACCATTTTTTTCAAGGGGGGCAGAGTGTAAATATACTTAGGAGTGCCAAACGAACGTATTTTCAAATGTTTTTAAAAGAAATATTTATGCAAATTTTTATTTTTAATTGTATAAATTTCAAATAAAAATTTATCTGGTTGTCAATCTTAAAATGATTTTAAATTGAAAAAATTAAAATCTAGGGAGGCATGCCCCTCCTTATCCCCCCTTATGGGCGCCCATGAGGAACATGTGTCTCTTGTTCCAAATTCGGTAGAGTCTAAATTGTTTAAAACCGGACACACTAGAGCCGTTTTACTCTATCACTAATATCGATCTTTCCTCCCGAAACACGCTGTACACGCGCGCGCCGCTCGGAAAACCAACGTTTCAGTATAAGCGTATGATCATTGATCGATCCTCTAATACAAATTAATCTTCTTCGTGATAGTCTTGCGGCACATGTGACAGGTCTTTAGTGGCGCGGCACAGTGCTCGCACGCGCCGTGCCCGCAGAGGAAAGCGACGTTACGACGACGTTCCATGCAGATGCTGCACATATTCGCCTCCTCGAGATCTGCGACTCTAGTCTCCAAATAACGTAGTCGCTCCAGATCTTTGTCCTTCTCCTTCTCCCTGTCGCCGATCTCCTCCTTCCGTCTGCCCTCCGACGATACATCCTTCGATTTATCCTCCGGATTGGCTATGGAAACCTCGCCTGTCGCCAGCTGACCGTCTAGAAAAATTATGCGAAGATGACGTTCGTACGATTTCATTTAGATAATTTAATTCTCAATTGTTTCGATTTTTAGATTTGTTATAATCAAGAAAGCTTTTTTTATAAATTTTTACTGAGGAATTTCTTATGTTGGTGTTAAGTTTTACAAGCCTTTGTTTTATATTTTTATGTATATATAAGTATGTGTGCGCGCGCTGTCTTATATTTTAAAGCTTAAAAATGAAATAAATAAATTATGATTCAAGATTATTCTATGAACTAGAATAAGCTTATAAATCTTTTTTTGAAGTTAGAAAATAATGATGCATTGCGAACAGTCAAGTCATTGCAAAATAAAATTAATTAATCACTAATCAAATTTAAATTTTGTAAGCCTTTTTAAAATATATTATTAATAGTATAACTTGGGTTCTTTTGGTAACTGTAATTTGTTATGCAGAATATCTCACAACGCTTAATGACAGATTCCTTGATCAATTTAGATCATCTGCAAAAGATCGGTAAAATCGCGTACCTTGAATTGCTTGCGATTTGACGACGGTATGACCGCAACGTGCACAACCAACGAGCGTAACGCTACTGCTGGGATCAATTCGATTCTCCTGCTTCGTGTCCCCTATGATCCCCGAGCAATCCCGACACTCCGCAGCGTCACCGGAACCGGCTATATTTTTCTTCGCGCCACGCAATCCTTCCGACTGCGATATATTATCTATCCGATACGTAGGTGGCTCTACGTAACCAGTTGATGGATTGTTCTCTATTCTGGAAGACGAATCAAATTACATTTTTCATATGTTCGTTGATAAATTCTAAATTATTAAAATCAATTAAGTAATTTCTTGATCAATTTAACGTCTCATTTTAGTCAAATTTACATTTCGAAGAATGGAATGCGGAATGTTTAAAATATTTGTATCGTCATTATGTCATCTTACTCTAATTGCGTGCTGTGACTTTGGTATTTATAAGATCGTAAAAGATCAGCGAGTAGAGCGGCCTGTGGATTGCCTTCCAGAAGATCGAGCGGCGTCTTGTCCTTATTGTTTCTGACTTGCTCAAGGAGTTTGCAGCCTCTATCCACGCTTACCAGGAAACAAGCTAATGCTAATTCAGTCTTTGCGCCTTGTCTCGCCAGGTTCTGCCAGATCTGTCCGAAAAAAGAAATCGCTTGTTAGAAAAGACTGATAAACTTATTCTTTCTTTTCTTTTCAAATCATAAATATATAATGAATAATAGCTTAGGTGAAGAATAATACTAAGAATTTTAATTTCACTTAAGCAAAGAAAGAAAGAAAATAGAAACTAGACCGTAAAGATAAAAAATTATGGAAGTAAATTTCATTAGTTATTTAATAATTCTATTTTGCAATGACTGTTCGCAATGCATCATCTTTTCTAACTGCAAAAAAGATCTATAAGTTTATTTTAGTTCATAGAATAATTCTGAATCATGATTTATTTGTTTCATTTTTAAGGAAATTATTAAGCTTTAAAATATAAGACTGCACGCGCGCACATATATATATATATATATATATATATATATATATATATATTGATTCACGGATTCACGTAAAATACAAGAACTTAGACAACGTACAGCGTATATAAGCGGCGAATCCCGGCTACTTTCGGGTGTAGGCACGGCAGTCTGTTGATTCGGGCTCTTAGCTATCGCGATATGCAGCACAGTGTCACCATCCTCGTCCGTGCTGCCGACGTCCGCATTATGATGCACCAGTAGCTCGACAAGCGACCAATGTCCCTGTGAGGTTGCTAAGTGCAACGGTGTTTGCCGTCGATTGTTGCGCAGGTCAACTTTGGCGCGGCCGCCGTTCTGCGAAAGAAGGATGGCCGCGACTTCCCTGTGTCCGTTCAACGCCGCTAGATGCAATGCCGCGAATCCGTCCTCCTTTTTCACATCCACCAAGTGACGCGCGCGCGCAACCAACCTCTCCGTAGCACTGTAAATTCAAAGTAAATTAGATGAATCAGGTGAATTCTAAACACGGCCAAACTATTGCTACGCAAACGTGACCGTACTGAGTCGCTATGCGACTATACTTGATCAAGTTTGCCTTATACACGTACTGAGCGTTGCCTTTAAGTGCGGCGTGATGCAGGATGTTGAAGCCCCGTTTGTTCCGCAGCGTGAAGTCAACCCTTTCACAAGCGCATAACGCGTCAATCACGTCTAGCGCGTCCTTCCCGATCGCGTCGTGCAACGCTGTATCGCCGTACGAGTCCTGGAGATTGACGTCGCAATGATAACGCAGCAGTATCCTCACGCATTGCACGTGCTGTTTATTAACCGCCACGTGCAGAGCGCTACATCTGCCGTTGTTGACGGCGTTGATAGACGCGCCTCGCGATAACAGCAGATCCATTATCTCCGGCTGATTACTGTTTAATAAAAAAAAAGAACGCCAATGTAGTTGTCGTTGTAGAAGATCCGGCAACAATTTCCAACGTACCCGAATGCTGCGTAATGCAAGGGCGTATCTCCGTCCTCGTCGACCGCTCGCAGAGAGGCACCAGCGTCCAGAAGGAGGGTGCAGAGCTCACGCTGACCTTGGTGCGCGGCCACTTGTAGGCACGTTTTCCTGCCACCGCCGGGAGCACACGCGTCCACCCTGCCAGGATACTTCTTGAGGAATTCCCGCACCGCGTCCACGCCGGCCTCGCCCCTTGCCGCGTCCCTTAACAGCTTCTCTACCTCGCTGTCGGTACCGTCAACTACGATACGGGAACAAATTAAGAAATGGTTTTGTTTTACATGCAGCAACATATATCAAATCAATTTTCTTCTGGTATCAATTCGACATTTATACTTTTCTTAATTCTAGCGCTAGCAAATTCGTGTAAGGTAAATTACATTTACCTTATATAATAAAAATAAACGTACCCGAACGATCCCTACTTCTGTTCGCATTATCTTGCACGGCAGCCATAGCGTTCGTGCCAGAAGATACCGGGACGACACTCAGAGGATTAAACGTCCATGTATGACCATGTATGTCCAGTGCCACGCGCAAGTCACCGTCGGAATAGATTTTAATTACCTTCCCGGTTTTCCCCAAAGCCTGCGACAAGGATAAATCCGATATTACACGTCTGCTACTTTCGTATATAGCTGTACCGAATAAAAAACTGGCATACAAATTGCCAACTAACATTTTTCATGACGTCTATCCATTCGCCGTGGCCACGTTGATATTGCTTGACGGCAGCCAAGTCGCTCTTCACACGGACTATATCACCGAGAGAGAACGCGTCCTTAGCGGTAACTTTCGTCAGAGCACCCGGGTGGAAAGTCCACCTATTGTGGCAGCCTTCGTATTGTACGCGAATATCTCCCTTGTCCGTAATTCGGTGCACTGTGCCAATCTAGATTTCAAATTAGAAAAAATAAGTTACACACATATCTCATTAATTTTAATTAAATATATTAAATGTATTTATCTCCCAATAAGAGCATTAATTAGAATCAACCGAAGTTTAATTTTTTCTCTGTCTAGAGACAAAACTGAGATCCAAGAAATCTAAAGTTAAACTTCAGTTAACATTAATTAATGTTTATGGGAACGTTTTGTAGACGATCGTGCCACTTTTGCGAAATACCTTTCCTATGTACTCGGCCATACGCGGATTCCATCCACCGTGTCCGTCCTGCATCTCCTTTAACGTATCGACCTCCATTAGCACTTTCACCTTATCACCAACGTTAAATGTTAGAGGGTGTGGACTAGACGTGACGCTGGAGCCGTTCTTTGTCGGCGTCGTGCTGTTTCCGTTGTCCGGTACGGTCAAGACCGGTTGGCCGAGTAACGGAAGGTGTTCCTTGTAATAAGTACCAGAATTAGCCTCCTCCACGTAACACAGATCCACGCAACCTTTGAAGCCCAATCGATACACGTTAGTGCTACCCGTGCACCATGTGACGGTCGCGACGGATCGACTGCTCTCGTTGTCCCATCCGCGTATATCCATGACTCTGCCGGTCTTTCCTGAAATATCCGAGGAAAATTAGATCAGTAATTTATTACACGATTATATAATTCATATAACTGATTTAAATAGAATGTGAATACCACGACCACCATCCTGATTTCCCCACTCCCAGTCCGGTCCGCGAATGACTTTTGCTCCTATGAAGATCCCCTTCAGAGGTATCTTCGTGCACCCTTCTCTCGGTCCCAGACGAACTCTGTGTTCAATTAGAAACGCGTAGTTGTGATTATATGTCAGGATGAGTAACACGAAGATTAATTAAAATTGCGAACGCTCACCCCACAGAATTCGCTGTTTGATATCTCTCAAAGGTGTGAGTTAACTCGTGTACGTCGGCCATGTAACACTGCGTGCAGAGATCGTAATCAAAACACTCTGTACACTTCCATCTGATGCCGATTATCCCGTGTCTCTTGCAACCGTCGCAGATAATGTTGGAGTGCTTGACGCCAGCGGCCGCGTTATCGAACACCAATAAATCGTAAGCACCCTGATAGCCGATCCTGTAATTACTCCTAGCGCCATGGTCCCACTGAACAATGACCGTCTTGTCCGGCGTCCGATCAGTGGGATTCGGACTGGAAGTCGAATTCCCCGTGGAGGGAGGCCTACCGATCTCCACTATCGTTCCAGCATGACCCTCGCCACCATCCTGATCGTCCCATTTCCAGTCCTGGCCGCGGACGACTCGCAAACCAACTTCTAGCATCTCCGAATGTATAAAATTTGGCTTCTGTCCCTTTAACAAAAATATTACATATATTAAGCATTACATCGTAATGCCTATATCGCATGTAGTTTACATTTTACAAAAGAATCATTATAAATTAATGTATCAATGAAAAAAGAAAAGTAGGAAGATATATTTTTCATTATACAAGATTGCAAAATTTGCTTTCTTCTAATTAATAGATTATATCCATCTTTATAGTATATACGTTTTATAAAAAATTAAAATAATATATTTAACAAGATTTCTTGTTGTAAAAGTAGTTATTAATAATCATAATTACAACCGAAATATCAACTCCTGATTTTGAGAGACACGTAACGAGACACAAAACTATTAAAAAAAAATCATTTTTTTAAACATAGTAATGATCAATAATAAAATATTTGGCAAATTTTGCAATTAAACGATAACATTACAATGCAATACATTTTACACACACACACACCCACACACACGCGCTTAAGTAATCAGAAACCGTCGCGTCCCGTCACAGTCCATCCGTATGTCGCGTACCGTCAGAAACGTCATCGGCACACATATTTTTTGCAAGTCCTCGGCCGCGAAAGCGTGTTCGCTCCGCTTCCCTACCCCGCTCACTCTCGTCCGGAGCTCCGGGGAACATGCAAACCCTTACACCCTCCGAGCCAGGTGGAACCCGGAGGTAAACAGGCTCGCGCTCGTTTCCTGGAGTTCCGTTTCCGGACCTAGATTCCGCAGGAGAGACGCTTGGCCGCGTTACCTGAAGGCAACCCCGGGCTTGGTCCTTATGAATCATACGCGACGGAGCGGTGGTGACGGCGACGGCGGCGACGGCGGCGGCGGCGGGGACGGCGCGGCCGACGTTCCGCGGGACCGTGCCTGGCGGGCACTGGCGTGACGCGCGATGTAGCTGGCGACCGGCCGTGGGGAAGAGCCGCCGACATTACGCAGCATCGTCGCCGGGGGATTCACGCGCGCTCCATCGCCGTGGGACGCGGCGAGCGCGGCGGCAGCGGCGACGGTGACGACGACGGCGTCGGGGTTCTCACGTCCGCGATGCTGACGACGATAACCTCATAACCGGGCTCGCTGACGATGGCGCCTCCTTCGATCCGGAGCACGTCGGGTCCGCCGCGCCGCTCCGACGCACGGAGAACTAATTAGACGTCTCTCTTCCGCTTCTCGCATGCGCTCTCTCTCCCCCCCCTCTCTCTCTCTCTCTCGGTTCGTTCTTCTTCCTCGCTTCCTCCGTCGGTCCGATTGGATTCTTTTTCCTCACGGCGGCATGCCTTTCCTCCTTTCCTACGATTGCACGAACGCGCGTCAATACGATGGAATTTTAATTGGATTTTTATGCGGTTTCGACGCCGCGTGCGAGATAATAGCGCGCAGACAAATATATATATATATATATATATATATATACGTAATATATCCGACGTGCTGCGGTCGTGAGAGCCTCAGGCTGGGGTCCCATGGAGCGGATTACGCGGAAACGGAACGAGCGGATCACCAATCACGGGATCGTTTCGACGGAATCTGTGGAAGGGTTCTATCAGAACGATCCCGTGATTGGTGATCCGCTTGTTCCGTTTCCGCGTAATCCGCTCCATGGGACGCCAGCCTCACCGACGCGCATGAAATTGCGACGCTTTCGGGCGTATTTGAAACTTAGAACATATATATATGGAAGCGGAATAGCATAGCAGACTGAAAAGTGTCCGGACTCCGGAGGAAGTGAATAAGAAAATCGTAGTTGCCTCTCTCTCGAAATCGTAGTTGCCTCTCTCTCGAGAGTTACTGCTCGAAAATGCGCAGGCACAGTGGGCCAAACCGGCCAATAAACGTAACCCCGCGCTTGCGCACTTTCGAGCAGTAACTCTCTCGAGAGAGGCAACTATGATTTTCTTTCTCACTTCCTCCGGACATGTTTCTCTTTTGAGAACAATGGGCATTCCGCTTCCATATGTATATGTTCTAAGATTTGAAATATATGTATTGAATCTAGGTACTCGTGCATCGGGATCGTTGGCTATCTGGGAAAACCGTAACGTCATGCGGCGGCAGCTGATCAGCTTGACAGCTTTGCATTCGACATCACATATGTCGATGATATGAATAGCGATAGGTTCTCTGCAATCGGCAGGAGATTAGGGACGACTTCGACCAAACTCCGATTAACTCATTGTCAGTCGAGGATTAATAACCTATCAAACAGTATCTGTACTATTTTGTTAACATGAAGTATTAATTTTTTATTGTTTAACATATGGAAAGGAAGATTGGATTAGGGACTAGGAATTATACGTATTAAAAAATTTTGTTTTAAACAATTCTTCCGGTTGAAATAATCGCCGATTAATAGCGAATTCGATCACCCGCGCTACACTGGATTATGTGCATATTAAAAGTCACTATACATGAAGTTATTTAAACGTA
>NJRQ01001650.1:0-12893 GCA_003063805.1 Aphaenogaster ashmeadi | reverse complement strand
TATATTTTACAATTAATATTGATTTCAGTGTACTTGAAAAGGACCCAAACCAAGGGTCGAAACGTCGTTATAATATTTATTTTGTAATAAATTTGGCCAGTTGTTGTCGATGATTGAATAATATTGTTAAGTTATTGCTGGCGGTTCAATCTACCAAATTTTTTTTCTTTTTTGTCTAAAGTCTCTTTTATAAATAATAATAATGTTAGTTTAACTACGCATGTACACAATGTATCTGTATAAAAAATAATGGCTGTATCAACGGCAGGATATCCGAATAAAAATCTAAATCTAAATTTGTTGCAGCATGTTTAGATTCAACATAGAATATTTACTGGATATCTATGTTGAAGTGCAGTGTTGATTAAGATCTATTGTAAGTACGTTAAAACGTGTCGTACGTTTTTCGTAGGAAAGAGCAGCGTGCGATGGCGGAAACGCACGACAGCAGATGCGTCGTTAGTCGCGGACTTGCTCCACTCCTTTTTTTTCTCTCTCCCTATTTAGTTGCGTGCAAGGAAGGATAAGCGGCGGTGAGCAGGAGGCGAGCGATTACGTAAAGTGTGGCGGCATTTAGCCCAACTAATTGCGCGAGAACCGCGGCGAAAGGGAGGGCGGCGTAAGCGCGCGCGCGCGCGCGCGTCGCATGTGACGATCCTTTGACACGCGACGCCGACTTGTTAGTGACGCACGCGGCTAACATATGTCGTCTTTCGGACAGCATCGGCTCTCTCGATTTGTTCCAACACTTGCGTACGAATTAATTCATATACTCATATATATATATATATATATATATGCCTACGCGTGAGATATTGTTGCATTATTTTATGTTGTGTGATAATGCAACGGAAAACGGAATGGCCGTCTAACAATAAGACGCAATTGCTATAACGCAATAATATCAACGGAAATAATATTGGCGGAAATAACTGCAAAGATAAAGAACTTGGCGGGTAATATTTCACGATTGTGCGCTCGTGCGACGCTTCAATGGTAAAGTCAAATTGATTGTGAGATCTTATCGCTGAAAATTTTCGCGAAAAACATTGCTTCTTCACGAACGAGAATACTGGAAAAACGGATAAACGTATTTAATCACGCAAAACAATAATTGGAAACTTCATTCTTACGATTGGTTAAAAAATATGGGAAAGATGCGAAAATGGTAAAACAGACTAGTTGGCAAATTGTCAATTGTATGGAATATGGTGACTTCTCTTGCATCTCATGCAAGTACTACTAGTACTATCGATTCGAATGCATGGAATGCAATCAACGATTACCAACTTGGCTACGACAGCGCGCTATTCTCGTATCTTCCAAACTGAGAATCTCTTCCACGAGACATTTATATAATTACATATATTACGTTGTTCTCTCTTATATCGTTTAAATTTAAAATGCTATTGTACACATAATGTACGGTTAATGTTTGAAATTCGAACGTCTTTCCAACTCCTGAGAGGACTGGCTTTAATGATGCTCACTAACGATTATTACGATGACCGCCAAAACGTGTCAAGTTCCAATACCGTGAGTTCTCGAATCTTCGGAAAGCACGATGATAAAAGATCGAAACTTCGTATCCTCGCGGTCATTCATCAAAAAATTGCCAATCTGTTTGCGCGCCGCCAATTTCGATCGCGATACTTATTTTTTGTTCGTGCAACACCACCTGTATATAAGGTGTACATACATACAGGGTGATTCAGTAAAAGCGTGCAAAAATTAAACAGGAAATAGGGGATACTCTACTGAACATTTTGAGATAAGGAACTTGGAGTCTGCGAAGCCAGCTTAAGAAGATATGGGCTTAAACATCGCGCTATCGCTTTACATTCATTTACATTGTACACATATGTATACAATGACACGAAAAATTTCATGTATGTACAAGTTACTTTTTTATACAACAACAAAATAGATGTCTATTTTTGTTTATTCATATGTCATAATCAATTGTCATGTCTTTCGTTTGTACTCGATATCTTGTGAAATAATACACTGCAAATAAATGCTGCATTACATACGTATCATGGTCATTTTAAAAGGACTATTACGTTTTACAAAGTTTTACGTTTTAAATGAGTCTTATATGTACCTAGATAATCGCGCGAATATTAAACGCTATTACATATATCGAGTAGAAAAGAAAACGATTGTACCGTTTCGTGTTTAGCGCGCGACCATCATCACGTCCATTAGGCAGAAACGATCAGGCGAAATACATTTGATCCTGTGGGCAATTTTCTCGAATCAACGAACCATCGTGAAAACGGCCGACCTCCTCTCCGCCTCGATGTCGCAAACAAAACGCCTCTCCACGGACTCGTGAAATGCTCTTCAATGGAATCTGTGCTCGCGCGTATGCGTACCGCGGAGCGCGAGTACTCGGCCAAACGGCTCGAAATTGCTCGATCGCGCTTTTTGTTTATGGTCACTCTTGAGGTGAACCAGGACAAAGAGGAACCCTTCCAGCGTCGGTACATTTTTGCTTTCATCGGACATTTCTCCCTTTCCCTCCCCCTTCCCCCCCCCTCTCTCTCTCACCCCCTCTCTCTGGCGGGCACTTCTTCGCGTTTTGAAAACTGAAAAAGCGTTATTTCGCTGGTACTTTCTTGGCTCGAACCTGCAATTACTCGTTTTTTCATTCTTTCACGCTCATTATAATTTGGATATCAATTATATCTTGCATACGATATAATTGATATATCTGAATATCATCGGGAATGAGCTGTTTTTATTCGAGTGTGCTCGTTGATAGAGAACGACTCATGAATCGCTAATGTATTCCGTGGAGGATTATGAATTTTTTATTATTTCAGCTAAAAAAAAAGACTTTCAATTGTGCGCGCGCGCACACACACATACACACACGCACACATGCTTCAATTATAATATATTTTTTACGCAAGAAATCCAATAAGAGCCAGCTTTTATATCGAGATAGTCTATGTTTACAACTTTTATTAATTTAAGAAAGAACGTTTTGAAAGAACGTACTTTAAACTACTAAAATTAAAATAAGCTCTTGTTGCAAAGTTATATTTGCTAACGATGGAGAAGAAGGTGCGATTTTTAATTTTATCTCAAGGACTACCGATTCATAAAGTTTAAATTGATTTCATTTTATTTGATATACAGATAAATAACAAGTTGAAAGTTTATATCAATTTTGCAAAATTTTGTCGCGGATCGCGATACGTTTGTAAGCAAATTACAAATTATTATTATTTAATAAAATTAACTAAAAGCTATGCATTTTTTTACATGCTTATATTAAAATCTTGCACAAGTAAATCTCGTAAGTGAATTATAATAATAACATTATTTCATTACGTTGATGTGCTTCATATAAGTGAGAAAATTAAGCATACAGGTTTGATCGTTCAAGACATCTCAGGCTTGATAACAATCTTAATAGAAAAGAATAGAAAAGACTTTTTTGTCGTATAAAGAACTCTATTATAGGAAATTACTTATACTGATATTGATATTGCGTATGAGCGCAAATGAAACTTACATGTCGAAAATGAACAAAATTTTAATTGTTATCTTATCGTGAACAGTAGCGGATTTATCGATAAGCTAATGAAGAGTCAAGCTCCGGGGCTCCATATAATACCACACTATGACCCTTCCGACCCGTACATTTCCCGATGTTCTTCATTTCTTTCTACTCTAGAAAATATTTATATCAGTTATTTACTTGAATGATAAAAATGCTAGTTAGAATGGACGATTTGTAGTATGATTAGAATTATTTACTACATCTTTTTATAGCAACATATAACGTATATCTGTTTTGTGTGAAACACGAAATAATACTTCCTAATAGATTCCTTTTTCGATGAGTCTGTCAATAATGAATGAATGAATGAATATCGTTATATATTTTTCAATTAGCAAACTTTCATTGAAAACAAGCTTGTAGAAATATCAACTGTAGGCTCTCGAGAATATAGGTCCGCCTCTGAATGAGATTCGACGACATATTTATACCATTCAGCATTACACAGTCGGAATAGTAACGCTCTTACGTAAAGCAGTCGTGACCAGAACGTCTTATAATCGTAATATGAACTAATTAAAAGTTTGAGTAAATACTAAAATCAATATAAAAATCAAGTCGGAATATAAATCTCACCATATAAAATCGCAAATGAAGTCATGAAGCAATGATGAATACACGTGTCTCATCTGAATACATATGTTAATATATATGTAGAAATATGTGTGTAGTTTTCGTAATAAATTCCAATAACTTTGGAAAATTATTCCTTTACGTAATAATGTTACATATAAAAAAGATAACTGTGATAAGATGTAGGCATGTAGCACTCGTCGTTTTTGTCTAAACAGATAAATCAGTCGCAAGTGTAAAAACACTGATATACGTGCTCTTGTGAAAACGATCTGTCGTATATATTGTATGTAATTGAAGGACTATTGATTAGCAACGAATCGTGCTTATTGCCTCGTTAAAAAATTTCGCTTGTTCATTGAAAATGAGCAGTATCGACTTATGGATGCGTGACGTGCTTGCAAGTTACGGAGTAATCGCACTGATCATTTTATACGTCGTGATCTGGATGATTCAGAAATGGCCAACGTTGCGAAAGGACACCTACAGAGCTCATCTTCTGGGATTCGAGATGGAATGCGCCGAGCTCGCCAGTCCGTACAAGGAGCATCTCTTTAAAGCGTTGCAGTATATTGCTTCCAATGACGAAATGTTGCGATCTATGGGCTCCATTCGTATTCTCGAAATTGGCGTTAAAACGGGTGCGAAACGCATTAACGCGTGGATGATATCTCTTTACAATTAGTAGTAATTTTACGAATACGTATACGCGGCCGTATTAATTCGCGACATAAAGTCAAGATTTTCGTTGTCCAGAGAAGGACGATTGACAAATCTTTGTCTATTGTTTTCAGAGAGAGTTGTTTTCATCTTATTTATTTCCATTCTTTTTCATCGAAAGCGTCTCTCTCTCTCTCTCTCTCTCTCTCTCTCTCTCTCTCTCGCGCGCGCGCAGTTTTGTCCTATCTTTATTCTGTAAATAAAAAAGCTGCTTTTTCTGTAGTTTTAAATTTGTGAAGAATATTCTTCCAACTTCTCGTGACAAACTTTTTTATAAATACTTTTTAAAGATATACCAGATGACGTTTAATTAATCGTTAATCTATCGCTCTCCAAAATAAGGCGTATCCATGAATGTGCGTACGGCTGTAAAATTCTTCCATCCTTTCTAGTATATGTTCGAATTAATATCGCGTTATTCGAGAAATGTTCATTTGACATAAGCATCTTCATAGGCGAAAACATACAGTTTTATCCGGAGGGTACACACCTCATCGGCGTCGATTGGAATGTCAAACTAGGCGAATATTTGGTCAAAGGGAATCGTTCGTGGCAATTTTCTCATGTGATTATCGAGCGATTAATAACGGGTGACGGGAGTTCCATGAAGGAGGTAATAACGGGATGTGTCGATGTGGTTGTGACAACTAGATCATTGTGTTCCGTGAAATCGGTACAATCTACCCTTCAGGAAATTCGACGGGTATTAGCACCGGTAAGATTTCTTTGTGCAAAATTTCAAGTTGTAAACTTACATCAGAGTTATACTTTATACTTAATAGTTGCAAATTAATTGCTATAAATATAGCAAACTTTCGATTTTAATTGCGATTATTCTTAGGAAGGAGAAAGTAATATTAAAGTAAAATCCTGCTGAGAAAAATACGAATATAGAATTCTACTATATTTCTTTTGTCGTAATGCAATATCTTTTATCGCATGTGTGCAATAAAAGTTACAGACTGTTCAATTTTCTACAGACTACTATCAAATTTGTCGACATTGCCTTCTCCCTTACAAATTAGCACATGAGATGAAACGATATGTCATTTCTTAGAATTAACACTCGATTAATCCTATTCTTTAATATTTACATAATATGGCTATTCTCCTTCTCTATGCTTCCAGTTCAAAACCTATGAAATATAATTAAAAAATTGCAAAACTTCGGTACCCATGTAAATCTTTCCTTTATCGTTAAAAACTTTTAGGGCGGAAAATATATTTTCGTGGAACACGTTCCAGAGAAGGAAGGCAACTTCATACGATGGTTACAAATAGCGTTGACGCGAACCGGCATATGGCCTTCTTTATTTGGCGATTGTCGTTTAGATGTTGATTGCGTTGCGGATATAGAAAACGCTGGTTTCAAGAAAGTGTCGTGGACATTCTTAGCTCTGGAAGGATACGTTTCGCATCCGCTTCATTTGACTCTCTCCAGACAGCACGTGTTTGGCATAGCAACGAGATAAAGACATGTAGTCATATTGTCGATGTAATAAACATCAAAATTTCAACATCAACCATCTTTAATTCATATCGATATAACACACGCACGCACACGCACACGCACACGCACACGCACACGCACACACACACACACACACACACACACACACACACACACACGTGTACGCACGCTCACGCGCGTATATGTATATAAACTCTATGCCCCAGTTAGCCAAGTCTGTCGACAATAGATTTTGCAAAGTGTTTGCTACAAATTTTATCGGCAGAAAGATTACAGCTTCGATACAGAACCTGACATATACAATGCTGCTGGTAGAATGCTGGCAGAAATATAACAAAATTTATCCAACAAAATATGATAGCAGATTGATGACAGAAATCAAGCAGATTTTGACATATCCGTTAAGGGCCATCTACAATGAGTCGCAGTCGTAAGAGTCGTAAGAAATTGACCAATCACAGTTCATTATTCTCCTTGCGACCGAAGAATAATGAACTGTGATTGGTCAATTTCTTACGACTCATGGCCCATTACACAACTTGACTCAGAAATACAGCAGAATCTGCGTTCGACAGATTCTGTTCGGTTCCTGCTGCAAATCTGCTGTTAGATTTTGTCAGCAAGTCCTGCCGGCAAAACGAGCTTGATGCGGACATAGATAATAGCGGATCTATTGCAATTTTTTTATCGAGTCTGCTGCTAATTTGTTGGTATTCTGCAGACAGTTTGCTTATTAGGGCTTTACGTAACTTCTCTCTCACTCTCTCTAAACTTGTGTAAAAAAATTTATTCTTAAAAAGAATAATTCATAACTAAGACATAAAATATACACATAAGATCTATCTGTTTTAATCATTTAATCTTTAATATAATAACATAGTATTCTCTCTCTCTCTCTCTCTCTCTCTCTCTCTCTGTAGTTTTAACATTATACAAATATGATGACGTATGCGATCTTATATTGTACGTTCACAAATCTTTTAACGATTTTCTCATTATAAATGAAAAGTTAACTATCGATATGTCTCCTTATTATTTGTTAATATAAATTAATATAATTTAATTATATTAATTTATATTAACAAATATAATTAATTATATTAAGTTAATATAATTAAATCATAAAGCAAATTGAAATTTACAATATGTCAAATTACAATATCATAAATATGATACTATCGGTAACAATGGGAGCTTTCCAGCAAGGACACTGTGTAACACAGTAAATCATTTCATCCTTGTTTAACAATGGCAAACAACAAGGATGAAATGATTCACTGTGTTACACAGTGTCGCCTGTGTACGTTGCTGGAAAGCACCCATTATATGTCTCGTATCATTATATCAAAGTGTGTGCGCACGCACGCGTGAGTACATGGAAGATTAAAGGGTTGCAATAATTTTCAAGTCTGGTATATTTTTTACACGTAGTT
Organism: Aphaenogaster ashmeadi; assembly: GCA_003063805.1. Classification (NCBI taxonomy): domain Eukaryota; kingdom Metazoa; phylum Arthropoda; class Insecta; order Hymenoptera; family Formicidae; genus Aphaenogaster; species Aphaenogaster ashmeadi. The sequence continues at coordinate 5,122 of NJRQ01001650.1, read as the reverse complement.
AACTTCACATGAAAAACAATTAATAGCAGCAGACAAATATTGTATTTGTAAATTTAAAAAATTCTTAAAAGTCTATTGATTTTCTGAAATTTCTCACGCACGAACAAATTTTTATTTTTTACACAAAATTTATACACACAAATAAAATTATAAAAAATTCACATTAAAATATTCTAATGTTAAAAAAATATCCTCTATATAAAAAGACTGACATATTAAAACTAATCAATAATTTATAAAATTATTATAACTTAAATATACGATATCTTTATATTGATGCATGTCTATGTGAATGTATAAATTACGTCTCAAATTCATTTAAGCCCAAATAACATATTGTCGAGCTCTTTTAATATTGTTTGTATATATTTATATTCACATGTACAGAGCATCTATAAATTATACCGTTTAACTTTATAATACAGTTTTTCTAATTAACATGTCATTTCTGTACAATATTAAGATATAACTAACTCGTGATTCTTCGAAAAAAAAGTTTAATTTTAAAGAAGACAAGGAAAGAAATTATTTCTTAATAAAACAGAAAATACGTTTTGTCTATATCGACTATACCATTAACTGTCTTTAATATTTTGAGCCTACTTATCATCAATACAACAGTGGCTTATTTAATACGAGAGAGGGAGGAGATTGAAAAATGTGAAGGAATGGAGGAAAGGAAGGGGGAGAGGAAGGAGGGAGAAAAATATAAATACTGCTCCTACCTCTCTCGACGCTATACACTGCATTCATTTTATTAATACATCGAGCTTATTTCATATTCAATAAAGTTACTTACTAAATCCGTACAAGTTATGTCTTAATCGTTTTCATAAATTTTCGCATTTCTTCTATACACATCTATACATTTATACATTCTTCCTACATTTTATATAAATATATATCTTGCGACTTTCACATATTTTTTGAAAGCTGCTACGAGATTTCGCTCGAATCAGAAGAATCGTAATAACTTTTCGTTTGAAACGTTAACAATTTCCTTACGATAGATGTAACATCGTCCTGCTGAATAACTATTGAATTCTTAGAGTTGTTCGAGATTTCTTCGTTTTCCGGTAAACTATCAAGATTAGTTTCTTCAAGGAAAGTATTTGAAAACGTTTTTTCTTGCACGGATACGTCTCGTATATCATTTATAAGAGAAGAGGAAGACATATCTTTTCTTGTATCACTGATTCTCGACTTAATATTGCCATTAGATGATTCATTAGCTAATCGTTTGTTCGCTTTAGCTTCTTTGTCGATTAATTTCGATCTGGTTCTTACATCGTATACCAGGTTGTGCTTTTCAAAAGAATTCAATGAGCTTAAATGTCGTTTGCTATACTTATTCGCAATAGAATCATTAAAGATTTTTTCCGAATTGTCACAATTGTGATATCGCAATCTATCGTGAATAGAAGAACTCTTTAACGCTTTACAAGTAGCTGGAGTATAACTATTGCTTTCTTCAGAATCTGAAGAGTTTGTATCAAATGTTTTTGTTTGAAAGAATATAACGTGAACATTATCCTTACGATCTCTACCATTCCTCTCTATCGCTTCACTTGAACGTCTTTTACTATTATTATTTATGTTTCTGTTTCTATCAAAGAATGAAATTCTTTCCTTATGTTTATCTGAATTATCAGCAACACTATCATTGTCATCCTCACTTGAGAAAAACACAAATCTTTCATTTTTACGTAAGGAGGCAGTAGCCGTCTGCGTTTTGCTAAAAGAATTGATCTCGACAATCCTGCTATCTTCTTTTTTCTCTTTTATCAATCCAATATCTCTTTGTATAGTCTTCTCCGATGAACGAATTACTGTACTTAAATTTCCACTATAATGATATTTTTCTTTATCGCTAATAATCAACTTGGTCCGATCACACAAATTTTTTTCGGCGATATTTGATTCACCTAATATATTGTCATTTATTGATACTTTTGATCTTTTTCTGGGATGTTGTATTGATCGAACAAAATCATCTTCATCCGATGATGTAAAAGTTAAAACTGAATATTTACTACGGTTGTCTTGGCTTGTTTTACTACGATTTCTATGTCGAGATGCTTCATGCTGAAATGTAGAATCTGACTCTACTTTATCGAAAATTTGATTTCCATGCTCTACGACAACTTCGAATGTATCACTTATTTTATCATTCTTTTCCTTGGATTTGGTATTCATTCTCAGTGAATAATTGTTACAAACTGGTCGAACAGCTGTTACATTTTCACAAGCTGAAATTTTGGAAATGTTTCTAATTTGAGGTTCTCGTTTATGATTAGTTTCCAAATCTGTATTCTGCAGAATATTCTTTTTATTGCGTGTGTTAGGAAAAATATTTGTATTTGTAACATTGCTGCTTTCCTTAAGACATACATTCGAAGGTAATCGCTCCAATACAACTCGAATTTCTCGAAGCTTTACATTATCTTTCTTATTTGTTCCATATGGATGAGAAGAATGCGTTTTAGATTTATTTGATATCTCTTTTTGCCAAGTAGCGTCATTTTTATTTAAGATTTCCATTTCCATCACTGTATTTGTACAATTCTTTACTGATAATGGCAATCGTTCCAATACAACTTTAATCTCTCGCAGTTTCACGTTATCGATCTTACTTTTTCTGTATAAACAGGAATGTGTTTCAGATTTATTTGACAACACATTTTGCCAGATAGCGTTACTCTTATTTAAAACTTGCGATTCCATCGTTGCATTTGTATAATCTTTATTTGACGATTCTGACAATCCTTCTACATGTAGTTTCTTATTTTGACTCATATCGGTATCTTTCAAACTTGATAGTTTGTCATCTTTTTTTCCTATATTCGAAGCAGAGAAGTCGTCTTCAATATTCAATTTCTCTCTCAAATCGACAGAGCAATCACTCAAAGAAGAGGCACGTTGCGATGCATTCATGTTACATTGGCAAATAAGAATGGTACTTCCGTCGCTATCAATCGTTTCTAATTCCAGATTTTCGATCTCGCAAGAATATAACTTTTTGTTTAAATGTCTGTTATTATGTACGCTCTTTTCTTGCGCAATGTGAGTATTCTCGCCAGATTTAAGTTTACAAGAAGGCTTAATCTTCTCCAAAAGTACGACTGGCTTTAAATTAAGGGGCAGTAAACTTTGTTTGCATTTTTCATTTGTTACAGAAATATTTGTGTCATTGTATTCCTGAAACGGAATGTCGTCTTGTCTATCCAAATTATCATGAAAGTCTGATAAATTTTTGAAAGAGCTGTCAATATTAGAATCTTGAATCTGATCATTATTTGTATACTTGGTATTGTCTGTAATAGTTTTATTAGAAATACAAGAAAGGTCTCTTCTCTCTTTCCTTTTGACTCTCTTAGAACCAAGGCTTCTTTTACCAGAAAGAGAACGTTTGTTTCTGCCTTTATGAACTAAGAATGTTTTTCTCTTAATTGTACCATCGGGATCTAAAGCAGGATGTAAACTTTGTCTTGTTCCAGACAATCTACTTATACCATGTGTTTCGGTTAGTATTAGATCTACAGGGGAATCTCTGCCTGTATATAATTTCTTACGATGAAAAGCTGTCATATTCGTATCTTTCGCAATAAACGTATCTTGCGCGATGTTATCCGATACCTGCTTCTCGTGAAAAATGTCCATTTCCAACACCTTATCTTGATTTGAAGCGTCATTATTTTTATTATTTTCGATCAATCGTTTTGATGTTTTATCCTGAAATTGTCGAAAGATGGATGCAATGTCGTCTATAGTTTGTACATCTAAATTTCTTTGACTGGTACTTGACTCTTTCATTTTATCCGTTTCTTCAGAAGATAAACCTTGCGAATACATATTAGAGTGTACCGCGTTAGCAGATACTAGTGTATTAGCAGTTGCTCTATCACATATTTTTGATGCCGTATATTCTGTTGACATTGGATATAACTCGATATCTGGAACATCAATGTGAGCATCAACATTCCTATCGTCATTGTGTATCGCATGATCGATCTTTGCAATTTCTATATATTCATTCTTATTGTTGGATGGGACTCCTATGTCTTTAATAGAAACATCTTTCAAAGATTTAACTTGGACACATTTTGCACCTTCTATAATAGCTATAGTGTCCGCTTTCTTTGTGATATTTGCATTTGATAGAATGTAAGCTGCAGTATCTACAGAACTACAGGATGAATCATTTTTGTGTTTTTGCGCATCACCTGTATTTACCGCATTTACTACATTTGGAACTGGAGATGCCGATGGTGATGTAATTTCTTTCTCGCTTAGGGACGAACCAGTTTCAGATAATTCGTTCTCGTCTAAAAGCACCTTATAGGGTGGATTACCAGTGTTTATCCAATACTGTACTAAAGTTGCTGGTTTACGCATAGGTATTCGCTGTCCACAACTATACTCTTCCTCACTAACCGTTTTTTCTTCTTCAGGCTCTAAAGTATCAACATTTAACTCTATATCATCAGCCATCTGAAAATAAAATATAAATATTTTGCAACGATTAGGGCAAGTATCATAGGATGACAAGTGACAAGACTTCTCTCAAATGTGATTTAATAAAGACATAACAGAAAACAAATACCTCTTTGGAATATTTATCAAACAAATTGTCCCAAGTTTTCTCCCGAACTTCCAAAAGTTCTTTTGGTATTTCAAAATTAAAGGTACTGTCTTTGGTTCCCGTAATCCTACATACGAGAGTCAACAATATCCATTAGAAATAATTACAAAAGATGTACATTATACAGGCACATATTAACTTACCTTTCGATACCTTGGGAATAAGACTGCGAAAGGAAGTCATTATTAATGTTTTCATTCACTATGCAATTTTCCATAAGTTGTTTTATGTCACTGCGTCAATAACGTCGAGTAAAATACCTTTATAATTTGTAAACAAACTCATAACTGTGACCTTTACGTGCGAACGGTGCGTGCAACGTGAGAGCCATGGAAGAACATTGAACGTGAATACGCGAAAGAGGAAAGAGCAGAAGTGAATTCAGGCAGAATTAAGGCGAATTCACACCTTGGCAGAATAGCAGAAAACTGAAAAGCAGCAGCCAATGAGAAGTGGCACTCAGTTGCTCAGTGCAACTTA
>NJRQ01001640.1:7216-17370 GCA_003063805.1 Aphaenogaster ashmeadi | reverse complement strand
TCTTGCGTGCCAATAGGTCTACAATAAACTTCTACAAATCTTTGAAGATATTCCAATACGAGATAGACACGGAATGTAGTTTACGCACGATGGTGCACCAGCCCACTTTTCTCGCATTATTAATAACTACTTAAATACTACATACAGTAATCACTGGATTGGTCGAAATGGACCCATTAAATGGCCACCACGATCGCCCGATCTAACGCCGTTAGACTATTTTCTATGGGATTGGATAAAGTCTTTAGTTTATTGTAGACCTATTGGCATGCAAGAAGAATTAAGAAATTGCATAATGGAAGCTGCAACAACTATCAGGAATAATCCTGATGCCCTAAGGCGTGCCACAGAAACATGGATTCATCGTGCTGAATGCTGCATTCAACAAAACGGCGGCCACTTCAAAAACATACTTTAAATGTTTTACTGTTAAACATAATCTTTACTCTTCATATCTAATATTTTACTAATATCTTACTAATAAACAAGTTTGAGGCATATGTTTATATAAACTTTTTTGTTCATTTTGACCTAGAAAATATTTCCTTAAAATAGTGCCGTGCAATTCTGAAACACCCTGTATATATATACTGGAACTTTTACGGAAACACGAAACAAAAACACAAATGTTGCTCTATGTTCCTTTGGTGGATACGCAGCTTAATAGCTTATGATTTATGTGACAGGTTGCAACCTTCTCCACTTCATCGTCGAATTGTTCCTGACTAGGCAGCGGGTCCTTTTGGCTCCTTTCCAGAAGTGTGGCGCGCTTGGCGGCGAGGTACAGGGATCTCTTGACTTTTACGTAGAATACCTCGGTCACCGCGCGCACTGTGTAATCTGGTATAAAGGTATGACGCAGCATAGAATCCAAGTTGACGGACTGAATGCTTCCGACCGTCTGTGGATTTGCGTTCGTAGGCGACTCGGCTAGAAACGAAAAAGCGTATCGCTCAAGCAAAGCTCCATTTACGCAAACATTATATCAAAATGTATCTCATTCCTACCGATTCCGATGTTAGCGGTAAGAGCTTGCGATCCGAAATACGTGAAAGGGCCACTTTCGAACATCATGTTCTCTTTTCCCACCGTCACTTCGACGCGACCTTCTAAAATTAGCACGAAGTAATCGACCGCTTTTCCTTGCTGATAAATTATCGCAGTTGGATCAGTTTTGGCTTTCTCGCGCGATTTCACTTTAACGTGATAAATAATATCTTGCTTCAGTAAACGTCGTAGGATCGTCTCCGATATAATATCGGGTTTAAACGTGTCCACAGCTGGAAGTCACACATGATATAATTACATAAGTCAAAGATTGTAAGATATATCTGTAAACATTTTGCAATCCGTGCTTGATATTGCTCCTTACTTGTTGATAAGTACTGGAACATCGCCAATGTTAATTGTGGCGAGATGTGAATTCGTTGATTTTCCTTTTTCTCCGCGAATATAGTAAAGTCCGTTGGCATTTTCGCACGAACCTGCCTTTTACGTTTACTTCTGTTATCCGCTGCAGGAATTATTCAGTATTAAGCGCCTTACGAATTTGACATATAAACTCGAAAGAATTTTCAATTGTGAAAAAATTTCGCGACAAGCATGAATAAAGAATAGAACAAAACCTACTAAACACATCTGTCTCGTCAATAATCTCAGCCTGAATCAATTCTTCAATAACATCTTCCAATGTTACCAAACCAATCACCTCGTAAAACGGATCGCCTTCGCCCTCGTTGTTAACTCTTTGTACAAAAGCCATGTGGCCTTTGTGACCTGAAAATACATATGCGTGATTGTCATTACTCGTTACTTTCAGGAAATCTATTCAGAAAAGAAGAGATTCAAAGCGAGTTGTGTTATACACAGACCTTCCTTGAATTGTTTAAACATTATGTCCAATGTAACATCCTCAAAAATAAAATTACACGGATTTTGATAAAATTGACTAAGTGTCTTGAGAGGCATGTTATCATCGGGATCAACAAAGGCGAGATCTTTGATGTATAGCATTGTTACTATGTTCGTTCTTACATCTTCGTACACCGGTATACGTGAGAATCCTAAAAATAAAACGCACAATTTAATCCTACAAGTTTCGCGTTACTCCATAAAGTTGACAGGAAGACCTACATTCGATCATTAATCATTATTAAATAGTTATTAAATAATCATTATTATTAAACAATTATCGGGACCTGATAAGGCTAAATGCTCATCTGAGATTTATCTTTAATAAGTGTTTAATTAAACTGATAATATTTACGAACGTTGATTAATATAGGGAAATACGCGAACGAAAATTCTCTTGAAATGTTAATCGTACCTGATTTCATAATCTCAGACACAGTTTCAAAGTCTAGAATAGCGTTATAGTTCAACATGTATACATCTTCGATTCTGGTCATTATATCCTTTACGGTCTTCTTTCGCAGTTCTAACGCTCCTGCAATTATATTTACTTCATCTTTCTCTAAATCGTTGTATTCGGTCGTTACCTAGAAAGGTTCCTGTATAGTATTAATATATCAATTTCAAGTATTCATGCATTTCAGATACCTATATCTAGTAAAGTTTTTCCACGTACAAGATATTAGATATTCGCAATTGTTAGCCATAGACATAGTAAGTATAGACCGAGCATTTGCCTTTATTTGGGGAGTGGGGGTAGAGTGACAATAGAAAAGGAAGCACGCTTGTTGCAGCTCGTTTATTCTCTCTCGTTCTCTCTCTCTCCTTCCTCTGTCGTAAACGCTTGGTAACGCTCCTCACTCCACAGATATACGTTTGTACGCATGTGTGAACGAGAGAGAACGAACGAGCTGCAACAAGCGTGCTTCCTTTTCTATTTTCACTCTACCCCCACTCCTCCAATGCTCAGTCTATACTTACTATGTCTATGTTGTTAGCGTTATCAGCTTTTATTATAGACAGTAAAGGAATTAGATTAATTATAGTTAAGTATTGGAAACCGGTGCAACTATAAGCTACTTCCTTATGATAATACCGCAAAACATTCTAATTCAATTTAATTATTATACAGCCATTTAATTTCTTACCTTGACCAGCTCTTTCAAACGTTCTCGATTATACACATTCCCAATCTCTTCACCGAGAATAACGTCAAGCAATTTGCTGATTGGGTAACTTAATGGAAAAGTAATTGCCATTGTCAATTTAGTCAGATAGATAGTCTTTGCACCGACACATAATCCGTGTCTGCTACAAATAGCCTGCAACATATACATATAAATCATATCTTCAAACCCAAGAATTTCGAACAAACTATGGCAAAAGCGTAATAAGAAAAACATACCTGTGGCGAAATTTCGCCAAACATGACAATAGCTAATGTCGAACAGATAATAGCGACTATCCCGGATGTCAATTCATCCAGCAATATCGTGAATATCGAATTGACAAGAACGTTGGAAAACAGAATCGAACACAACAGGTAATTTCCGTGATTTCTTACTGGCTGAACAGCTCTCGCATATTTTTTCTCCTACAATGTTAAAAGTAATGTAACGTAAGTGGAAGGAAAACAAAAACGCAGATGAGATGTGAGGATACGGATTCGCTTACTTTTTCAGTACCAGTGTTGACGAGTATTTTCAATTCGGTCCTATCTATCGCCATTAAACCGAGATTGAGACCGGAGAAAAGTGCAGACAAACTGAGACAAACGAGAATGATCAAGATAGTGAGCCAGAGTGGTAGAAATTTCTCATATGTGCTGATCTGAAAGTCCCGAACTATAAATAATTGCTTCCATCTCTGAGTGACGAAATTTTATATTAAGCCTTATATGAGCTTCAGTTATTATTCGTCTGATTGTGAGTAAAATCGAAATGGTGAGGTGAGGAGAGGTGAAAGATATGCTCACAGTGTTGTACAGCGCAGTGCCTTGGTGTCTGAACAGCACGTCATCCTTCTTCAGTCTCTCTTTTTCGTACAACGGCCGTTTTGCGCATACATAAAACGACGATCCCAGAGGAAGCACTACACGAACGGTCGCTGTAGTCTTCTCTACATTCTCCACCTAGAACGTCGGGAGGTAATCTTTTATAATTTCTCGTGTACTTTCTCCCCATGATCGACTCGACGAACAGCGATACTCACCGGAAACTCGTTACTTTTAATCTTGTCGCACACAATGCCTCTTTCCGCCGGCACGTCGGTGAAGGTGATCAAGGTATCCTTCGTGATACCAGTGCCGAATAGTCGAATTACCGCGTTGGTCCCGGCCAGAATCAGAGGAATACCCTCCTCATTGTGACTGGGTTCCTTGTCGGCCGTGTCTATTCGCAATCCCTCGATATGTATATCCATATAATTATCCAGAGTGGAAATTATGGAATCATCAAATGGATCGCCACGTCGCGTACGAAAATATAATCTAGGGAATAATAAAATCGAAAACTTTACTTTTTATTTAAAAAACAATGCGGAAATTATCCTTTTAATTATTTTTAAATTCTTATTTTTCTTACATACAGGGAGAGTCACTTAAGACCGGCCACCCGAATAACTTCTACAATTTTGGAGATAGGAAGAAATGCTTGAAGTAAAAGTTGTGTGGTATCGAGGAGGATATCTTGCAGACGTGACAATTTTTTCCCAGGTGGAGATGCTTAGGACATTTGAAGGTGATCTTTGCTTTTTTAAATGGAATTATATGATTTTCTTTATATAATATAATTTCTTTAGTTATTTGCTATATAAAAGTATTAAGGTAAAGCTATCAAAAAATTAATAGTTTACGAGATATTTGATATTTTATTTTGGCATATTTTGACATGAAATATAAAATATATTGTAAACTATTCATTTTTCGATAACTGTACCTTAATACTTTTATGCGTAGAATAGTAGGATGAATCAATTGATGTGAGAAAAACACATGGTTGCTTTTCTAAAAAGTATACAACTGCACATTACAAATTGCATAATTTTTTTTGAAATGCAACCATGTGTTTTCTTCAAATCAACTAACTCATCCCACTATTCTACGCATAAAATTAAGGTACGGTTATCAAAAAACAAACAGTTTACAAGATATTTTATATTTCATGTCAAAATATGCCAGAATAAAATATCAAATATCTCGTAAACTATTGATTTTTTGATAGCTTTATCTTAATACTTTTATATAGCAAATAACTAGAGGAAATATATAAAGAAAATCATATGATTCCATTTAAAAAAACAAAGGTCACCTTCAAATCTCTTAAGCATCTCCACTTAGGAAAAAATTTTCACCTCTGCTAAATGTCGCCCTCGATACTACACAACTTTTACTTCAAGGATTTCTTCCTATCTCCAAAATTGTAAAAGTTATTTGGGGACCGGTCTTAAGTGACTCACCCTGTACAAGAGAAGGAAAACATACATATATGGACATATTTTATCTATAATTATATATGCTCATATATGTTTACATTCAAATTCATTTTCCATCGTTATCATATTATTGTCATCATGCATCGCTGTTATTATGGTCGCGACATTTTAAATAGAGGCGTAACCCGCGAAAAAATAGTGGTCGATAAATGCTAATGTCGAGTAACGCACAAAACGTTATCAAGACTCATTCCCGAGATACCAATATAACTCGTTAATCTACAGAATGAATCGTGGAGAGTAACGAGAGCCCTTTTATAAATAAGGCTATCGTCTCGAGATATTGAGATAATGATATTTCAGATGGTCGATAAACATAAAAAATTACGTCATGAGAGACGTGCTTGCATAAGCAATCTTCCTCGATATCACACAAATTAGTATTATATAAAATATATATTTTGTAAAATAGTACAAATAAATAGAAAAACACTATACTTTACACTCTAAAAAAAACGATTATTCTCCTACTGGCGATTATTTTAAGAAATTATCATGGTAAAAGTTATGAAAGTAAACTCCACGTAAAAAGTTTTTCATATAAAAATACTTATAAATATATATAATTATATATAAAATATGTCCATATATGTTTTTTCTCTTGTATAATCTGTATCTGTATATATATAGGAAAAATAATAAGAAAAATAATTGAAAAATAATTAGAAAAATAACTTTTGCATTGCTTTTGTTACAAAAAGTAAAATTGCAATTAGATTATATACAATATATTCTATATATAATCATATATATAACTTTTCTATACGATTATTACATATATATTTTAATACATTATATATGATTATATATATATATATATATATATATATATATATATTATATATATATGATTATACAGGGTGTCCCAGACCACCCGTCTCACCCGATTTTTTTCGACATTTTAAAGAAAAATGTTTCAGACAAAAGTTTTGTGACTTCGAGGGGGACGTAAGATGGTGTCATTGGTTTGACCTTGGATAGTCGTTTGAAGATCACGTGAAGGTCACCTTCAATTTCTTAAATGGAAACCCCCATTTTCCAATGCATATTCTTGTAGCTTATGTCGAGGGCTTTCCAAAACACTATAATTAAATATTTTTTCGTTAAGTATTTTTCGAGTTATGAGGCTTGAAAGTTACAGTATTTTGACCTGTCTCTTATACACATCTTCTTTGCTTTTTTAAATGGAATTATATGATTTTCTTTATATAATATAATTTCTTTAGTTATTTGCTATATAAAAGTATTAAGGTAAAGCTATCAAAAAATTAATAGTTTACGAGATATTTGATATTTTATTTTGGCATATTTTGACATGAAATATAAAATATATTGTAAACTATTCATTTTTCGATAACTGTACCTTAATACTTTTATGCGTAGAATAGTAGGATGAATCAATTGATGTGAGAAAAACACATGGTTGCTTTTCTAAAAAGTATACAACTGCACATTACAAATTGCATAATTTTTTTGAAATGCAACTATATGTGTTTTCTTCAAATCAACTAACTCATCCCACTATTCTACGCATAAAATTAAGGTACGGTTATCAAAAAACAAACAGTTTACAAGATATTTTATATTTCATGTCAAAATATGCCAGAATAAAATATCAAATATCTCGTAAACTATTGATTTTTTGATAGCTTTATCTTAATACTTTTATATAGCAAATAACTAGAGGAAATATATAAAGAAAATCATATGATTCCATTTAAAAAAACAAAGGTCACCTTCAAATCTCTTAAGCATCTCTACTTCTGTCTCTTATACACATCTAGATGTGTATAAGAGACAGGACGGGTGGTCTGGAACACCCTGTATATATATATTTTTTTTTCTCACTTTCTCAAACTTTACTTTTTATTTTAAAAAATAATGTGAAAATTATCCTTTTAATTATTTTTAAATTCTTCTTCTTATTATTTTTCTTATATATACGAATAGAGATTATACAAGAAAAGGAAAACATATGAAGACCCAGGGAGGAAAACAAGGAATGTCAGTTTTATTAAAAATGAGATATGGTAGCGCGCGCACGTTATTTTGTAGCGTTTAAGAGATACTACAAACATCAATGATACTACAATGTATATTTTGAATTAAAAACTGTATTAATCAGTGAAAAAATAAAGGTAGAACATTCGGGTATAGGGGAAATAACAAACTTTAAAATTCATTTTACTTAAAAGTATAAAACTGACATTCCTTGTTCTTCCCCCCAGGTCTTCATGTATGGACACATTTTATATATAATTATATATGTTTATAAATATTATGTTCTTATATAAAAACTTTTTTACTTATATTCTTTATAATAATATGTTCTTATACGAATTTTTTACCGAGGTTCGAGTGTGTTTTAACAGAAGGATTTTGCTAAAGCGACCTTTTTGTAAATCGGAGTGAAAGGTCTCTCGATTATTTTAACATCGCATTTTCGATTCGATGAAGCAGCATGAAAGAACGAGTCCGCAGCATGATTTATTACAACCGTAGAAAACGATACGTTCTCTGCGCGTAGCCGCGTCGCGCGTTGCGACGAGTTATCGGAAGCGGCGGGATATATGGGTCGCACACTAATTTCTATTTTTACTGATTAACGCGGGCCAAGTTTGAGTATTGAATCGCAGGGTCTTGGACCGTCGCCAGCGGGAGGTGCGGTCAACGGTTAACGTCTGGATAGCGTGCGGCCGTCGTTATCGCCGTCGCGCCTCGGTGTTAGACGAATTCCTCGGCAAGCCCAAATGTGCGCGTCTAAAGTTGCGCATTCCTCTGTCGCCGTAGCGATAATACACGGCCCTACGTTTACCGTCGTGCGACATCGTCTTTCGTCACCTAATCCTAACGCGTTTCAGCTCCCCTGCAATGTCGATAGCGAGTAAACAAGTTGAACGGAAAGCAATAAACGTGATTTATTGAAAACTAAACGGTCCGCGTGTTGGTACAAAGTCATTCGCCTTCTCATAAATCATCAGTCGTAATATTCGTGGGAACGAACGCAGATCATTCAGGCACGTTTCGTAGATGTACCTATATATACACAGGGTCTTTCAAATAAACATATCCCTCTCTGAGAGCCAATTTCACCAAACACGGTTCATTTAACTGGACAGTTATTCTATTGGAATTGACCAATCGCATTTGCGTTAAGCAAAATTAACAAATACGATTGGTCAATTCCAATGGAATAACCGGCCGGTTAAGTTGGTGAAATAACCGTGGTTGGTGAAATTGGCCCTGAGAAGTTACACTCCTCCAAAGGGCGAGGTAAAAATTAGGTTTTTATTTTTTTTTCTCAAACTTTGGACAAGTTAAAAAATAAAATTTGGTGGACATTTTCCACTAGTAAAAAGGATACTTAATTATATACAGGGTGATTCAGAAGGCCAAACTTAACGACCGTATAGATGGGTCAAAATAGAACAACTTTTGATTAAGAACCTATGTTCTCCGAAGTGATCCTGAGTCAGTACAGGCCTTTAAATGTATGGAACTCGGATAATATACGAATGAAATAATCGTAATTTGCTACTCTTCCACTAGTTTTATTTCGTTTTTATTAAGGTTTTGTGTTAAGGATTACATTAGCTTACAAACTGAATTTACAAAAGGTGTTCGAATTGGTGACGTCTACATTCAATGCAAGTATTGCATTGTCGAACAAAACTCTGGCAAACTCTCTCAAATATTCCAGGTATCTTAAGGCCCCCGCACAATCAAAAATATAAGGAACAAGGAACAGATATTAGCGATTGGGATGAGGAAGAAGGAAGAAAGAAGAAAGAAGATTCTTCCTTCTTCCTTCTTCCACATCCCAATCACTAATATTTGTTCCTTATATTTTTGATTGTGCGGAGGCCTTTACGGACCATGTCACATGCAGCAAGTTTGTAAGTTAATGTAATCCTTAACAAAACCTTAATAAAAACAAAATAAAGCTAGTGGAAGAGTAGTAAATTACGATTATTTCATTGTAACCTTTTGAATCACCCTGTATATACACTATTATACAGGGTGATTCTAAATAAGTGCAAAAAATTTTAGGAGATGACTCTTTGTCAAAAATTAAAGGGAATCTTTCATATAAACCTATACTCCTATATCCTTTTCTGAGAAGTTACACTCCTCCAGAGAGGAGGTGAAAATTAGAAAATTTATTATAATTTTGTGTTGTTTTTGTTCCATTTTTTCCAACATTTACTATAATTTTATTTTGCTTGCTTTTTTTATTCTAAAATTCAACTTCTCGTAACTCGAAACCTATGCCATTTAACACCTGTCTCTTATACACATCTAGATGTGTATAAGAGACAGTATAACGATACGGGAGGATTAAAAAAATATTATTAAGTATCCTTTTTCCTAGTGGAAAATGTCCACCAAATTTCATTTTTTTAACTTGTCCAAAATTTGAGAAAAAAAATAAAAACCTAATTTTCACCTCCCCTTTGGAGGAGTATAACTCCTCAGGGAGGATTACAGAAGTATATGTTTATACGAAAGACCCCCCTTAATTTTCAATAAAGAATCGTGTCCTAAAATTTTTCGTACTTATTTAGAATCACCCTGTATATCGACTGTTATAGAATAACTTTCGCTCTTTCGCCGATGAGCGCGATTAGACGGGAGGATAAAAAGCGACGGATTATTTGTTTGTAGAAATTATAAGATATTTGATATTTCCCTTAGAGTCCTATAATAAGAGAAGCGCCAGGTGCGAACAGGTTTTGATTGGCTCTCAGAGT
>NJRQ01001633.1:10782-25190 GCA_003063805.1 Aphaenogaster ashmeadi | reverse complement strand
CAGTTGCATAATAGGTGCCCAGAAGGGGAGCGGTTCAATTGCGCACAGTACGATTGCACACACCACTCACAGCGACGGGATCATGGAGTCTTTCCGTTGTATCAACCAATGAGATAATTTTATATTATTTTATATTTTATTAGCCAATCAACCTTGTGGGCAATTGAAGGCCTCCCGTTCAGAAGTGCAGCTGAAAAAAACAGACCACTTCTATTCCGCACGCTCTATTCCGTACCGTGTGATTTCGGCCTTAGGCTGGCTTCACATGGAGCGTACTTTGCGTATCGCGTAACTTGCATACCCAATCACAAATCCGCAATTCCGTTTTATTATCTACTGGAAAGCTAACGACAATGCGTGATTGGCTGGTGCAAGTTACGCGATACGCAAAGTATGCTCCATGTGAAGCCAGCCTTAAGGAGGAACACGCACCGTGGCCAGACTTTATATCTAGGGACTTTAGCTCGCCGAACGCAGCCTAGGTAAGCCGTGGCAAAAGATGTTGCTAGCACTGCCTCACGCGCATCTGTGATCTGCAAATTTCAAATTATTTCTAGCCCTATCTCTATTCATTTATAGAAAGCGGGAAGCCTGTGGAAGCTTCTGTCCTATCCAGAGTGGGCTTAAAACGTGGTTGAACACTTTACGCGTGTTCCCGTGCTCAATTTCTCTTTCTTTCTCATGAGGCGTAAGGCTCGTCCTTCTTTAAAGAGGATAGAATAAAGAGGTCAGCTAAAACTTGCGTAGAGCGCCATATTATTGCCGCACTTGCGATAGGAGGGTACATGCGTCTAGCAAGCGAGGAAGTGAAGACTGAATGACTGAATGCGTCGAACACAAGGAGAAACGTTACCAAGTAGATAAAACTTCGTAAGTGACAAAGAATAGTTTTTTCTCTTCGTTTATAATCGAGAATTTTCGTTTATTTCGAGAAATCTAACGTCTTTCCACTTAACTAACCTATTTCCACGTTTTGTACAGCGTTTCGTAGCAACGTGCATCTGATCTACGTGTGATCTTCGAACCTCGTTACCCATTTTATTTCGTAAATTGCTAAAATCTGAAGAAGAATGCGTAAAAGAAATTGCACCTGTAGCTTGCATACCGGTTAATTTTTGTATATAAGACCACACAAAAAAGCCGAACGTATCCCCTTTTCTTTTAAACATTGCTTTGCGTTTTATTCCTGCCATGAGACATTTCTTCGTATCATTCGTTTCAAAGATAATATCTTCTTTAACCTTTTGTAATTTTTTTTTCAACTTAAAGCTTCTTTAACATGTGCATCTCCAATCTATTCTTACTCTTTTTTTTAGGTTAGAGTATTTTTTGCTTCTACTTTTTTTTAACTGTTAATTGCATCATTTTTCGCTGAGGTTTCTGCAAATAAATGAATATTTAAGGCGCGTTTGAAGAGTACGCTACCAATGCTATTGCGTTATTCTATTCTTGTTTTAACGTCTAATTAACGATAAAGGTAGAATGGCGCATTAGCGTTGAATAGCGCGGACAGTGTGCTCTCTGAACGCGTTTTTATACTCCGAAACTATATGAGCTTCAAATTTTGCTAAAACCCATTTTATATAGAAAATGTTTTAACGATAGAATTAACGGATTAGATCAGGGGTTCTCAAACTTTATTTTTCGCGTACCACTCAAATATCTACACGAACAGTCACGTACCACCAATTAAAATGAATACTGCAGTACACTGCAGCATGCGTATGCTACACTTGAGCAATGTTAGAACATGCAAAGAAAATTACTATGAACTTAATACTATGAACTTAATTGATTTATTGCACACAAAAAGTATTAGAAAAAATATTCAAAGAATTACATAGATTCTATGTAACTCGGGTACCACATGGAAGGCTCCCATGTAGCCACCAGTGGTACGCGTACCATAGTTTGAGAAACCCTGGATTAGATAAATACTTTGTTTCTCCCCCATGGGATTACAAGGCTTCTGCTTACACGATCACAAACGTCATAAAGCTCATTATCATCAACATCGCACAATTCATAAAATAACATTCATCATACAAATAATCCACTTGATCCGATTCATAAATATTAACCATGGATTAATGTTGTGAAAATAACAGTAAAATAACATTAATAATTAGATCAACCATTAGAGCATTTTTTATATAAAATGGATTTTAGAGTAAAATTTGAAGCTCACGATTTTAGACGTGCACCAGTAGGAAAAGCTGAATTGATAACACCTGCCAGATTTCAGGATAGAAATCTGATGTGTTTCTATTTACAGTTTCTAATGACGGTTTTTCATGTATTTTAATATAATTTTTATGCATATGTATTTTAATATGTATTTTATGTTTATGTGTCTCCTGATTTCTTAATTTTTTTGTATTACATGGTACACAGAATTATAGAATGGAATCCTGAATTCTATAAACATACATGAATTATAGATCCTGAATTCTATGAACATTACATGAACTATAGATTGTCTGAGGTTGGCTTTGATCAATTTTCATCAATTTAGCTAAAATCTGAAATCTAACACCAGACTCAAGATGATATTATACAGAAGAGATCAGATTACGAATACTGCCTTTTGCCTTTGGTATTGATCATTTAATACATGCATCTCCAGTTTCACAAGCGTGAAAATAGTTGTTATTTGCAGCGATATATAGGCTGCGTTCTGATATTCACTGCCAGTACTGAAAATCTATAGTTAACGTCATGTATACTATAGATTTTCAGTACTGGCAGTGAATATCGGAACGCAGCTATAGATAGATTATAAAACAATTTGTTATTACATATATAACTATAGAATCGCGAGCTAAGACACTATATTGATTTTCACACTTTTGTATAATTGATAGTATACTAACATATTGCAGTATTATTTTTCTGCATTTCCGAAATTTTATAAAATATAACATTTTTTCTTTTGTATGTATTTTAATTTTTCGATGGGAGGTGATAATAATACAGTTTTTTTTTATAAATGTGAAGGACAGACGAAGATTTCAACGATGGTGAATCAGGCGAAACTTGACGATGTTCGCAAGATTATCTTGTCTTGTCTGCTTTCCCGAAAAGGTCCCACATCTATACCCATTCTTGAGAGGGACTACCGTGAAGCAGAGCAGAAACGTATACCATATCGTCAATTTGGCTATGCTGACGTCGTGGAATTTCTCCAAAGTATGCCGGAGCATTTCATTGTCGAGGAGTATAATGGCGGTCACACTGTACGCGGGATTGCGTCTGAGAAAAGTAAGCACGTGAGCTCTCTGGTGGAACGCCAGAAGACAGGTGACCAAAGATCGAGACATATCCCGCCCCATTTACGTGAACCGTACAATCGTCGCGTCCCGCACATGAAGTCTCAGCGGGTCAAAATTGCATCTGATAAGTTGCTTCTTCTTATGAAATTTGTCAAGAACAATCCATACGGTGTGAGTATGCAGAATGCTCTGCTGTACATACAGGGGCTAGTGCCGTTTGTCAATATCTCTATCCATGATTTGCGGGACCAAGTGCGCGAACTATCGCATCTATTGGCTATGGATGGTAACATGATTTATTCGGTGCAGAATGTTTCGCGAGATAACGTAACCCACCAGCAGCCTTTAGTGAACAAGTCTTTAATGCCACAGTTAGTGAACAAGTCACCGAGCACAGAGTCACCGAGCAATTCAGAATTGCCTCCGACCACACAAACTATATATGCTGCCGGACAAGAAGACCCCAATTGGATAGAGGATTTTAGTGATGAGAACGATTTCGCGACAGTTAATCGCAGCGCCGGCAAGTGCCAGAGGCGTGAAAAAACGAGCGAACAGCTTGCAACAAATCTTGCGCAACATATGAAACATGAAAAACCGGATATGTTCAATTATAGTAACGTCAAGAACAATAATGTGGAAATCAATGTAGACGACTACTTTGCCACGATAAATAGTAAGAGCAGCGCGGAAATGAACACCGCCGAACCCCTCGATGTATCCGAGATAATAAGCTACAAAATAAAGGTTCGATTGGAGGAACTGTTGCGAAAACATCCGGAGGGCATCTGGTGTGCCGAGCTGCCCGACAAATTCCTCAAAGAGTACAAGGTGGGCTTGAATTACACCAGACTGGGATTTTCCAGTGTGCGTGAATTCACATCGTACCTGCCGAATATCTTCTACATGACGCAAAGCAATAAGACTGAAGACTTCTTGCTATATAGCGCGGACAAGAGACCGGTAGTTCCGAAAACGGATCCTATTGATATAACACAAGCTTCATATAACCGAGCACAATACGACGAGCACAATACAGTGCAAGCACAATGCAATAATGATGACGATGCACCGGTCCCGTCAAACGTTGTACGTAATAAATTATTTATTAGTAACATATATATTTGCTTAGTGATATTTTTTACTTAGAGTTATCTCTAAAATTTGTCAGGAAAGTATTTTTTCTTGTAAATCATGCTGTACATTGTTAACTATAATTAATAATACTAAAATTAATGTTTTCTCATAGGTTACTGTTAAGATCTATGAAAAAATACAAGCTAAGCGTTAATCCTTTTAATATCTAATTTTTATTTCAAACAGAAAGAAATCTTGTGTATTGTTATACTTGAGTACAAATATAAATATGAATAACACAATTTTTATAATTATGTATAAAAATGAGTTTATATAGTATTTTCTCTTTATGTAATAATTATGTTTTCTTTTTTATGTTCAGAAGACTTTACTATTTGTGATGCAACGTGATAATTTATACATTAACTATGATGATCTTTGTAATTTTACAGTCTCCTACCATTACACAGAGGTTCGCACCCGTCTATGCAATGAATTATAATGATAATGTGGAAAAAATACTAGTGACTGAGTTAAAACGCACCAGAAAATACTTGGAAGTATATATTGTAGAAGTGTTTCATCCAAACTTTTTCTGGATACATCTCCGAGAAAACGTCAAACGTTTTACTAAAATGATGGATGATCTATTGTAAGTACATAAGTCGATCATACACACAATGCAAATTTTTTTATTAATACTGACAATAAAATCTAAATCAAAATTGTTTTACTTCAGCGATTTCTATCAGCATAACAAAGATGAATACGTCATTGCAAAGGTTGCTTTGAAAAAGGGTCTGAATTGTGCATGCGTGTACACGGGTAGGTGGCACCGAGGAATCATTAAGAGTGTAAAGCCAGATTTCAGAACAACGGTTAGTACAAATATAGTATAAACTACAACCGAACAGTGAATAATAAAACAATAAGTTTTGACAGAGTAATTTTATTAATTCTTAGAAATTATATTTTGATATACTATAATTAATTATTTTTCAAAACAGGTATTATTTTATGATTACGGCACTTTGAAGACATATGCGCCCGAGGATGTATATTATTTACACAAAGACTTTTCCTATTTGCCCGCCCAAGCAATACCTTGCAGCTTATATAATGTTAAACCAAATGTTGGTGATCGTTGGAAGAAGAGCGTAATCGATCAATTCATCGACAAGGTTGCTGACACTCTTCTAGCTGCAACCATAATTACTATTGATCCTACGGTGAGATTACTTTCTTCATTTCTGAAAGTTGAAATATCAAAATGTTTTATTCTTAATTCTGAATTATATATTTTATAATTGTTGATATCTTCGCGTTTTTGTTATTAATACCTTTGTAATTTTTAATTTTTCATTTTTGATACCAAAGAAACACCTCAAAGAGGTATTGAAAATTAATTGCATCTTATTTTTAAATCTCTAACATTATTGAATTATTTAACTTAATATAGAATTACAAAATCATTATAAAATTATTTATCTGATTGTTTAATTTGACAGCACAATTCCATGATGATTATTTTGTCCGATACAAGTGAGGAAGAAGATGTGAATATAAACGAATGGTTAGTGCAAGAGAGACTAGCGCAAAACGGTATAACGGTGCGTATGTGTAACATGATTAATTATTTGAGAATCGCTGAAGATATTGCTATTGAATCTTATACGTCTGTGAGGATATTGCATGCGCGAAGAACAGTCGATGTAAATGAACCGCGACACTATAGAAATCAATCGATGTCGCATAATGAGAGAACGCATAGATTATCCGATGTAAAAAGCGAAGATATCGAAAACAAAACTGTCAAGTCCTTGCATAACGTTCCGGCCAGCAAAAAAGCACTCCTACAGATGTTATGGGGTAAATCGCCGGATGCTAAGTCTTTGCATGCTAAATCTCCGCCTGCTAAGTCTCCGGATGCTAAATCGCAGTCGAGAAACTATCCGCAAAACGGGGAGTCGAGGACACCTAAAGAATTAGTTCCATTGTTAGAAAGATTAAAAGCATCGAGTCTTAATCGGAAATCCAATTCTAATCCGAGCACTTCCACGTCCGAGGCATATACAGATAACGAAAATAACGCAAGAAAAATCGATTTAAACGGGAAAATAGAATCGCAGGATAGCAGTAGAGACGATTGTTATGGATTTATGAACTTTAGTATAAGAGATTCCGACGAAGAAAATGATGCTAAAGATTTTGGGTCGTTTAGAAGTTTGTATGGTGGACGTGGTTTGATGGAGCCTTTTGATTGGTCCGTGTTAAAAGAAGAGAATAATCTTTGTTACAAAAAAACTGCTACGTTACCTAATAATTTGGACACGTCAATTAAAGATAATAAAAGTGACGTAGATTCTGAATCAAAATCGTGTAATCAAAGAAATGACATACCTGGCAAACAATATTTTGTAAACACGACCTGTATGGAAAAGGAAAATTTTTTGCCTGAGAATAATATTGATTACGACGTTAAAAATATATCCAACTGTATAAAAATGCTGAGAGACAAAACAGAACCCAACCACACTGTCACAGTAATGTTTGCACCAAGCAACAAACTCAAGACATTGCGTGATAGTGATCAGTCTGAAGATACATCAAATTCCAATACAAATATTGTTGAGCTCAATGACGTAGTTTCTTCGAAGGAAATGGATCAGGAAGTAGACAGAAACGGCAAAGTGTGCAAAACAAGAGCTGATCAAAAAATGGAGAACAGAGATTCCAATACAGATTCGGAGTCAGCTTTCTCTAATATATCTAGTAATGAACATAAGATAAATGGAGAAAGGTCTGAATGTAATACAAATAATTCTTTTGAGTCTAATACAAGTAACAAAGCGTACAATCCTAGATACAAGATGCTGTTGGAAAAAATGAAGCGTAGGCAAATGGATTCGATAAACAACAGTTCTGTTAACTCAAGCGAATCTTCTAGCAGCGAGCAGATGCCATCGTCGTCTTACAGTTGTAATACCTCTTCCTCCGATACCATCATCTCGTCAAATAACGAACAACCCGACACAAATACTTGTATCAAGATAAACGGCTTAGTTAAGGAGTCAGCGTCAACATCCGAGGAGTTGCCTAAAAGCTTAACATTAGATGAATCACATAGCGATTCCGAAAGAACAAGCGTTCTTTCGTTCTCAGAAACAAGTTCTATTACTTCTTTTAATGTTGATGGCACAAAGCAGCGTCGGTTGAATCAATTCTTGGAAACTGATTCTATTGCTTCTTCTGTCGAAAATACGAAACAGCATCAGTTAAGTCAATCCTTCGATTCTATCACTTCAGCCTATAACATTGATGATTCAAAATGTCAACTGAATACGGCGAATCAGATGTTGGGCGTTCCGAAAATAAAGCAACGGATGTTAAAGATCGTGCAAAATATAGGGAATAACACTGAATTGGATTCTGACGATTGGAGTTCTAGTCAAGAAAGTACGAAAAATGATAAAAGTGACGAAAGTAAGGGGGACGTTAAATCGGATTGCATATCCGAAACATGCGAATCGATGAATGATGACGCGAACGTGACCGAGATAGCATTTGTTCCACCGGTCTACAACGACTGCGATGTAGAATCCGATGAGAGCGAATGGGATGCTTATGCAGGATCTAGAGAAGACATTCCTTTTTACATCGCTTAACCGCCTAAATAAGCAAATTATTCAAATCTCAAACAATAAATTTGAAAATTTAAAGTTACGTTTGCGGAAAAAATTTTATTGTACAACAAATCATACAAATGAACAGATTTTTAAATTCTTTTTTTATTTAAAAATATGCATTTGTGTGATTTCATATCGTAATATGATCAAATAATATATAAATCACAATATGTGTGATAATTTTTATAACATTATTTAAATGTTATAAGTATTAAAATAATTCTACAATTATTAACAATAGATGTTATTATGACAATATCGAATTATATTATATTTATATAATATATAATATATATTTGTAATGTATGTATATATAATATATATATATATATATATATATTTATATTATATATATAATATTATACATATATATATTATATATATTTATAATATATATATATTATTTTTATAATATAATTCTAATATAATTTTTAACATAATAAAATATTAGTAATTACATAATTTCTCTTATTGAACTACAATTGATACATACTTTATTTCTGTAACCATTTTATGATTTTGTAACATATATTAGGATATTAGTTTAGTATAATTCTGGGAAAAATTGGAACTTATGTCATGAGTGATGTCATGTGTATTTGTCATTATGATTGTCATTGTGGTTGTCATTCTATATACCACATTGTAATAAAGAAACTGAAGTATACAAAAGTATATGTGTGAAATTATTATACTAGCACGAAAATGCTACGATCTCATAAAGTGATAATTTTTCCCGAATCTTTTTGGTTGCTTAGTCAAATCGGTTGTTACTTCAAGCTTTTTCTTTTATTCAAAGATTGATTGTGCATTCATTTTTACTGTCTAAAATTCAAAATTTTATTATGATTTTATCAGATGTATCACTTTATCTGATCTTTTCCCTTTTGCTTTCGTCACTCAGGCTGATGCCGTCGACATGGCGAGTATAATGAGGTATGTGGTAAACAATTTGAACCAAATACCGACATATTGCTTTGCGGAGGAGAATCTGATGCCCGACAACCGCTACAAAGCAACATCGACAGAGGAGAAGCACGAAGTACCCTCGGTCCCATCCGGACCAACGCTTCCATGTTGCGATAATCATCAGCAGCAACAGCCGGTGAGGCCGCCGCCAGGTTTTCTGCCTCTCGGCGAACAACGCGTTCCGGCTAACGCATCAACGAAAGGTTTCCACAACAGTTATTCTTTTGCGAACGTAAATGCGAAGACGATCTTCGGTGAGGCGGAAACGACGAACCCGTTCCTAGCCGACCAATTTAATCCTAATGACATATACCAACAGATGTATATGTCGGTCTGGGATGAGAACAAGAAATTGCAGATCAGGTTGTTCGACATCCTCTACGACCTGGAACGTTTGCAACTCTCATTCAAGGATCAAATTCAGTTGAACAGGATCTTAAAGATTGTTGAGAAGGTTTTATTAGAACTTTTACAAAAAGAAGATCGTTTTACAGTGAAAACATCGTCAATGTCTAATGTTACGAGCGGAACAATGTTCAGCGATGTTGGT
The DNA here is from genome assembly GCA_003063805.1 of Aphaenogaster ashmeadi. NCBI lineage: Eukaryota > Metazoa > Arthropoda > Insecta > Hymenoptera > Formicidae > Aphaenogaster > Aphaenogaster ashmeadi. The sequence continues at coordinate 15,636 of NJRQ01001633.1, read as the reverse complement.
TCGGTACACAAAGCACCATATAATTTGAACAGCGAAACTCTCGCGAATCAGGAGCTTAATGCAAATACTTTCTCGACGTCGAATCCGTTTGACACAAACAGTAACGACAGATTGCGGAATAACGCCGCGTTTTCTACTTACAGCTCAGACAGTTTTGCTTTTAAAACCAATTGGAGTCAATCTGATGAGCCCAGTCCGCGTGTACAAATACCTCCTCCAGCAACTCCAAGTCCCACACCTTCAATGTTCCTTAATCACACACCAGCCAGTACCTTCCTTTCAAGTGCCTGTCAGAGTGACGAAAACATTCCTTTGACGCCGTTATCTCCAGCGATTCCGACAAATACTAGTATTCCCAATAATTTAGAATTTGTGGACAATGTAAACAACCAGTTCGTCAATATGCTCAAAGATACAAATCCTTTCAAATTTCCCACTAATAAAATAAAGATACCGGAAACGCAGAATGAACGAACGGCTCATGATTACGATGCGTGTATCGCATCGTATCTCTCAGCTAAAAATCCGCAAAACTATGCTTCAAAAACGAAAACTGCGAATAATCACGCGAGGAGCAATTGCTTTACGCCTGCGGGACACGTCAATGAAAATTACACCCCGAGAATCGTCTACGAATCCGGTCCGGTAATGTATAATACGCAGAAGAAGCAGGCAGACGCAGATGCTAGGCAAAACATGTGTAGTAGCGATCTCTATAACGCTCAGAACACTCAGAATGCTCAGTCTCTCGAATTAGGACAATATGATAAAAAACCGGCACCCCAGCCTGCAAACGATTTTACTTTGCACAAGCAACACAAGATGGCATTAAATCATGAGATAACGAGAGATAATTCGCAAATTGACGAGAGCTATGTCACTCAACCATCGCCGTATTACATGCAGGACTCACAGCCGATAATAAATGGCGAACTGAATTATTATTGTCAGCAAAACAGTAACACGAACAATTTGCAACCTGTGTCGGCGCAAGCTTGGAATCAAATCGAGATCCCAGAACATTGGAAGAATTTGAAGTTCCAGAATAGCGTTCCTTTATTGAATCACATCGAGAACGCTGCGTTTGGCACATCGAATACTTTACCTCGCCAAGATTGGAATTGTGATAACGGCAGAAAATCCATGCCCCGAGAGATGAATGAAGTAACAGATTCGAGCTTCAGATTTAAAGACGATCGTGACAAAGAGAGACCGATGGATATCTATACGAACTTCTGGTGCAACACCGAGAATGGATCCGTTCAACACAGGAGTGCAACTTGTAACATCAGCTCTTTTCTTTTTCAGAAAATTGGTATGATATTATTTAGCTAATTAAATCGTTTACCTTTAAACATTGTGTATGAAACTAATTATTAATTTCTTCACAGATTTAGTCAAAGGCGTGACGTTTATATTTAACATTGAACAGGAAGGCTGGATGTTAGCATACGAGTTCGTAGAAACTTTTACGAATCTCAAATTGTACTCTCGTTTGTTGGCCACGTTAGAAGCAATGAATATAAAAGTTGTTTTCAAAGAAATCCAAAGATCTGAGTATCCAACGCAATTTTCACAACTGGACAGGTAAATTTGGTGGAATATTTTAATATTTAAATAATAATAAGATTAGGACCGACGAAATTGTCAAATATAAATGAGAATAGGTCAAATGTCGGTCAAACGCGGATCTTGGTGCGTAATAATTTTTGTGAATTCCCTGTTCATGTGAACTGCGCGCCGCATATTCGTCGGTCTTGAAACACAATCCTTACATGAACCCGGAATTAATTCACATGTTAAATTGACGAGCAATTTAATAATTTTGATGCTAACAGGCATCTATAAGATCCCCCCCTTCCCCGAAAAACTGTAAAGAAATTATTGCGAAAAATAACACCTCAACCAGGATTCGAACCTGGATCTCCCATCAATCCGTGCGGGCGTCCTAGGCTGCGTTCGAAAACGTCACCCGAGGTATTTCAAGTGTCATTTTATCCTTGTTTAACATTCGGTGAACAACAAGGATAAAATGCTAAATGGGGGCACTCGGGTGATGTTTCCGAACGCAGCCCTACCAATTCGACCATCGAGGCATGTGGTGATATTCTTCGCAATAACAGATATACATATATGTTGGATAAACGTCAAGTTTCAGGCGACGTATTTTAAATAATAATAAGATTAGGACCGACGAAATTGTCAAATATAAATGAGAATTTTTTAATATTTACATCTTTAATCTTATTAAGATGGGTTTCCGAAACGGATTATCAGTTATATTCTTTCACTCACAACTTCATTTTCAACTCTTTAATCAACCTCTCATAAAACCGAGGCATACATGAAATGTTCGGGATCGGGAACTGGGAGTATGAGACTATTGTTCTCACACAGACCCATATGTCATTCCACGTGGCATTTACAATTACAATATTTACAATAAAACATTACAATATTTTAAATATAACCGTCTAATTTTACGTAAACATAAAAACACTTATCTTTATTGTACATTAAATATATTATAGGTACACGCACACACACACACGCACACACAAATATTACAATTTTATGCATAATCTTTAAAATAAACTTTTTTTTAATGCGAGAATATATTTTTACCATTCTAGGTATCCTCTAAATGTTCCTCGAGATTCTGAGAAACGCATTATCTCCATTAATTTGATTTCGTTGCAAACTGCGTTGGCATTATTGCATAAGTTGAGGATAGTTTCGCGCGAAGAAATAGAAAATGCTTTCAAAAAAAACGAATTTTTGGATGATTCTGTTCTACCTGTTTTATGGGTGAGTGTTATTAATGTGATGCGTGTCTTAAAACATGTGAATGTTTCAACGGATTTTAATGGAATTGTAGATATATAAACGATGATTTATATATAATACATTCTTTCGAATGAGGAATAATTCGAAAGATTTCTTTTCGTTATTAAGGTGAATAATATCATTTGTACGAATATTACTTGTATATATGTACAAATATTCTCTATAAAAATATGAAATATTTGATTAATGTTTTTGTTCTAGAGTTTGATCGTCACTTACCGCGACATGAGACGAAGCATTGAACTATGCTCGAATTATATATAATTAGCATATATAGATTTATGTAACTTTTTGCTCGAGAGAGTAAATGAATCTCGTGATTATAACTTGTTTGGTATATGACTCGACTGATATATGTAATGTGATTGTTGCTAGTAATATTGTTACCAACATAACTTTTGGTAAGAAATTACAAAATAAGTAGTTACAATATATAACAATGTGTAACTATGTAAGTTTTATTTTTATTTCTTTTTAACGTTTAGATATATCGAGTACAGAGATGACGTTTATGTTTCTAAGCTATTTTTATTTTTCTATATTTTCAATTGTAATGCTGAGTGTATGTTAATTTGAAATTTATTGTAACAAGGTATGAAAAGATACAAAATGTACCAGTGATGAACAAAGATACTGTCTAGTCTAGATATCGTAAGTAGAATTGTATTGGTGCGAACTTCTCTTGCGTCTTGTTGTATCTTTTTCTCTAGTAATTGGCTGAATAATTAACTAGAGAAAAGGAAAAAACTCTAGTGTAAGGAAAATTTTATTTTGTTACACCGGAACAGGCATTTTTGCTCTCAGTTGTACTTAGTTAATTACATTTTCATTTATCCTATTATTTTTGGTAATTCAGCATACATAACTCTTTAATTCTATTAGATAAATCACCGTTGTTTCTATCTGATTAAGTATTATAGTCTTAAGCAATAAAATAGTTGTAAGAGATATTTTTGTAATTTTTTTATATGAGAAGATACACGAAGGAACATATATAAGAACTGCCTCAATATACTTGCTGTTAAGAAAGAGCTATTAAAATATATCTCGTTTAAAATAAGATTTGTGATAATTATTGTGCCCATTCTCTTATATCCCGAGTATCAAGATTTTTATTAAATGCTCTTTTTTGAAATTGGAAGAAATATTAAAATTTACTAATTGTAAGATTTATATCGAATTGTTCTCTTATAATTTAAGAAAATAGATATTGCACGTTACACGATATAATTTCTATATTTTTCTATATGAATTAAATTTTATATTAAACGTTAGGAAAAGATGATAATTGTAAATGATATAAGATGAATTTATAAAATGAATTTAATTATAAATAATATCAGCATAAATCATTATCATAAATATCATATGAATTTTATAAATGATATAACATAAATAATTATCATAAATATCATAAGATAAATTATTATCATAAACGATAAGATGAAATGTGCAATCATATTTGGTCTGTTCTTTTTGTCTGCACTTCTGAACTAGTGCAATAAGTTAGAATGAGACAAATATATTTTCTTTCATTCTAACTTATTGCACTAGTACAGAAGTGCAGCAAAAAGAACAGACCAATTATCACAGAGAAAGCGTAAACAAAGCTACATAAAATTATATAAATTTTATACTTACCTCATGGAGGCGACAAATTAACGAAAAATCTCGAGAAGAAATATCGCTGAACAAATTCCCATAAATTTAAAAGTCGCTGATTTTTTGCGAGCAATATTTATAGATGAGATTCTCGACGATAGTCCTTTTAAAGACAGGAAGTTCGCGATAGTGATGATAAGTCTGTTCGTTTTAGCTGAACTTCCTTGTACAGTTCATCTTTTCTCTTTTTCTCTCCAACGTGAAAAGAAAAAGAGGAAAGATGAACCGCGCAGAACCAGAAAGTTCAGCTAAAACGAACAGACCCGATATCTCGCTGTTCTCGATCGAAAACCCTACTCGACGAGTAGAGTACATTTAATTGACCAATCAGAACAAAAACAGCAA
>NJRQ01001618.1:9780-19838 GCA_003063805.1 Aphaenogaster ashmeadi | reverse complement strand
TGCGAAACACGACACGTACTAAGTAAAACCACCCTGTGGATAGCGGCAAACGAACCACAAGCATGGCTGTATTCCACTCACACACAACAGGAAGTATTGATAAAATGTAATAGACAAACCGAAGAAAAGATTGTAATAAACAAAACAGGAAAAATAACATTAAAAGAAAACTGTAAAATAACAACAACACAAATAACACTAACAGGTAGAAAAACGATAGAAACACAATACTTACAAACTTACCTACCCGAATACAATTTAACATTAGAAACTAAAGATAAGAAAAGCGAACAGAAAACAAGAAAAATCGAAACACTAAAACCATTAATAAAGAACCCCGTAGAACTAACAAAACTAAGCTTAAGTCTAGACGAAATAAGACAAACGCTAGACGATAAAGACAACAACATACTCAAAAATAAGTATTTTATATACCCTATGGGATCAGGAACAATTGTAACAATAATAGCGATAATTGTAGGAATAAGCATATGGTTAATAAAAAAGAATAAAAATCGCGAAAAGGAACAAATTGAAACCGAAAACCGACGTCGTCACGACGACACGATGATGTACTAGAAATAAGAAGACGATTATAATCCAAATATTGTAAACCGCGTAATAACATGTAATACCCATAGGTTAGATTGTTTAAGAAAACTCACCCCTTCGTTTTCTTTTATCAAAGGGGGAGGGATGTTGTGAGCGCCGAATGACGCAAGCAACAATTAGGTTAAATTATTAAAGTAGGCTAAAATAATAAAGTAGGCTAAAACAATAAAGAAATACTAAATTAAGAAAGCGACAAGTAAGCGCGACTAAGTGGCACGCGCCAGTATCAAGAAACCTGACCGCTGCAACCTACTCGCGTTACGCGGAACGCTGACCAAGCAATGGCCGAGATCAACGTTCATCAAAGTGACGGACCGATCATAAATACAGGAGGAAAGGAACCAGGAGCGGGCTTAAAGAGAGTAGAAGTTGTACGGACACGTTGTCGCAGGTCAACGTCGGTCGCGAGATTAAAAGTGTATAGTAAACCGAGTAAAATAAAGAAAGCTGTAATTATAACACAGGACCACAAAAAAAATTTTTCCTAAATTTACATTGACCAGACTATGTCTACAATATGGTTTTTGGTTCACTGAATCCAAATTTGGAACCCGTTTTGCTCCATCGGATCGTGCTTTTTCAGAAAATGTAATTAAATGGTAAAAAATGAGCAAAATATACTCATTTCAGCCAGACTGAGAGATACGAATACAGATGTTACTGATTTTTTTGTACATATTCAATCGTATTACTGGAAAGTACTAAATCGTATTACTCGAAAGTACTAACGTTCGAACGAGATATGCGAGAAACGTTCGAACGAGATATGCGAGACAGTTTCTCGCAAGCGAAGTTGCCTCGCGGGAAGTACATATGAAGAACCGAAAACGAGATATTTATATTTACTTACTTTTGTGTGCGTTTTAAGAAATCAATTTCCAAATCATAAATCGAGCTTTCACACAGATACTTGCGATGAGTTGCAAAATTAATCCCAACAAATTTTGTGTTGTTTGTGGTGAATACACATTTGATAAATGTAGATCTTTCACAGATCTAGTCAGAAAAAATTATGAAAAATGTTTTAATATTTCATCTGAGGGATTTACAAACCCGTGGACTCCTAATAATATATGTTGTTATTGCCTTCTATGTTTGAATAAATGGAGTAACGGCGATAACGACGCTAAACGTTTCTCTTTTCTCATGATTTGGCGACAATCTAAAAATCATAATACAGACTGCTACTTTTGCTTAACTGCAGTAAAAGGGTATACATATAAAACCAAACGTTTTGTGAAATATGCCAACGTTGAATCAGTAACTCTTCCAGTTCCTTACGATAAGAATGCGAGAAAAAATGTCGAACAAAGCGATTCTCATAATAACGATGAGATAGAAAACAACGCAACGATGGATTCGGAAGAAAATGCATATTCATCAGAAAGTTGCACTGAACAGGAAACTGATAGTGATGATGAGAAGGTAGCAGAATCTGCGAAATTTGATCAAAATGAATTGAATGACTTGGTCCGAGACTTAGGTCTTTCAAAAGAGAGGGCTGAACTTTTAGCGTCTAGACTTAATGAAAAGAAGTGTTTAGCTCCCAAGACGAACATAACTTTTTATCGTGACAGAGACGCATCGTTTAGACGTTTTTTTCTCGGAAAAACGACTTAGTTTACTGTCATGATATTAATGGTTTACTTGAAGAAGTTGGCTCTATTTCCCATGTCGCTTGCGAGTGGCGCCTTTTCATAGATTCGTCTATGAGAAGTCTGAAAGCCGTTTTGTTAAACAATAAACGAGTATGCTCCTATCCCTGTTGCACATTCAGTAAAATTGCAAGAGAAATATGATAATCTCAAATACGTGCTTGAGAAATTGCAGTATCGTGTGCACAAATGGCAAATTTGCGGGCATTTAAAAGTAACGACAATTTTATTGGGTTAACAAAATGGTTTCACCAAGTTTCCATGCTTCTTATGCGAATGGGATAGTCGCGCCCGCGATCAACACTGCATTAAAAAACATTGGCCTCTTAGGCAATGTTTACAACCGGGTTCTAAAAATATTGTACATGACAGCCTAGTTCCACCACACAAAGTAATTCTTCCGCCACTACATATTAAGCTCGGTTTGATAAAACAATTTGTGAAAGCTATGAAAGCAAATGATAGCGATGCGTTCAAATTTATTTTTTCAAAATTTCCGAAACTTTCAGAGGCAAAAATAAAGGAAGGCGTATTTGACGGACCACAAGTAAGAGCACTATTACGTGATGCGGAATTCGAAAAAAAAAATGACACCAAATGAAAAAGCTGCTTGGAAAAGTTTCAGAGAAGTAGTGTCGAAGTTTTTAGGAAATACAAAGGATGTTCATTATAAAGAAATAGTTGAAAAAATGTTAGAGAATTTTAAAAATGTGGGTTGTTTGATGAATTTGAAACTTCATTTTCTGCACTCCCATCTCGATTACTTTCCTGAAAATCTTGGCGATTTCAGCGAAGAACATGGTGAAAGATTTCACCAAGATATTCAAGATATAGAAAATCGATATCAAGGAGTTTGGGACGAACACATGATGGCGGACTATTGCTGGGGTCTAAAGCGAGATACGACAAAATCGTATAAAAGGAAAGCCCTACGCAGATCTTTTGCAACAAAGAAGACGCGTTATTATGCAAAGAAATCTTATTAGTGAATTAAGTATATCATTCAGTTCGTTCACACACATACACGCACGCATACAAAGCAGAGAGGGTTTGGAGACATTAAATACTGCGGGAGTGTCGAACCGCGGGGTCCTTATCTCTGCTGACACAACACACGCGCGCACACACACACACACACACACACACACACACACACACACACACACACACACACACACACACACACACACACACACACACACACAAGCGCGCATGGTCGTGAAGAGGTGAGAGGCAAGGAGACTCACTGTAATCAAGCACCCCGAAGAGATGTAAGTCCGACCGTGCAACCTCCGCGTGGTACATCTCGGGTAACGCTAATGCCGGCGGCGCCGGCGGTGCCCAAAACTATTTTTTTATTCGTATAATGACCAATACAAAATTGCAATGTGAGATTTAGTACTTTCCAGTAATACAATTGAATATGTACAAAAAAAATCAGTAACATCTGTATTCGTATCTCTCAGTCTGGCTGAAATGAGTATATTTTGCTCATTTTTTACCATTTAATTACATTTTCTGAAAAAGCACGATCCGATGGAGCAAAACGGGTTCCAAATTTGGATTCAGTGAACCAAAAACCATATTGTAGACATAGTCTGGTCAATGTAAATTTAGAAAAATTTTTTTTGTAATAAAAAGGTTTATTCAACAAAACGAAGTGTAATACTTGTGGTGTTCCTGATATGACGACGAAGTAAGTGGTGATAATCATATCCCACGAAGTTCCTCACGGAGGACGAACCCCTGTGCCCGGAGCGGCACAACAATTTATATGCAATATTTTCTCTTCGTCTGACCACTATCCATGTGCGACGCGCGCCGCATGTGGCACCCCAGACGGTCAACGATGCATCGGAAAAAATTTCGCATTTATAAGACCCCGTACAGATAACATTGATTTGGTCCCGGTTTGAAAAAATTCGCTTTCACCATTTAAAATCGTCTTGTAAGGACAACGGGAGCTGCGTTTTAGTGGAATAAGATCCGGCCGAGCGAGACAGAGCTCGTAGTTTCTCCCTCTCAAAATCCCTCGTATAGAGGAGCCCGTACCTGACTGCTGGACAAACTGAGATAAATGAGTTAATAAGACTTGCAAATTCTCGAATGGAGCAGCTAGATTTCTGCGAGAAAACGTTAACGTTCTCCAAAAGTTTCCCTCGACGATCCTCCGGAATAGCGATAGACTGTTGCTTCGTATCAAACAAAAAACCAAGGAACTTTCTTCTGCCAGCCGGCTTCAACTCGGATTTCTTGAAGTTCACAAGAAAGCCTAGAGAGGATAACAACGCTAAGTGAGCCCTCACATTATCTTCACATTCCAATTTGGAGGGGCTGAGCAGAAGAAAATCATCCAGGTACACGACTGATTGTTAGCCATTTCCTCGAAGTAATGAGACCACTGGACAAATGATTTTCGTGAAAATAAAAGGTGCTGTGGGAGACCAAAAGGAAGTACAGAAAATTCGTAGATTTTCCTACGCCACTGAAAACGTAAATATTTTCTGTAAGCCGGGTCAATTGATACCAGAAAATATGCGTCCTCTAAATCTAGAATTGCCATTTTTTATCCTGGGATCATGAGGCGCACCGCCGTTCTCCAATTTTCCAACTTGAAATGGGGAGGATCAATATACGAGTTTAAATTTTTAAGGTTAAGTACGAACCTCATGCCTTCGGAAGATTTCTCGACTAAAGAAAAGGAGGATAAAAATTGTTCTAGTGAAGGTTCCACCGCCATGATAGCGCTCTTGTCGAGCAAACGTAAGACTTCCTTGTCACAAAGCTTTGAGTTCTCGACTGAAAATATCGGTTCCGGGAGACGAGGTCTCATCGGAGGAAGTTGAGAAAAGGGTATCCGGTAACCTCGAATAGCGTTGAAGACTACCAGGTCTGACGTCACCTCCTCCCAGACCAGAATGAAATTAGTGAATCGTCCTGCTGAATCTACCAAGTTTATCGCCGTCGAGATCTCCGAGTCCGACTCTTGATTTGACGCGCCCCTCGGTGAGCTAACGATTTTCGCTGAGCAGGGGCTTTCACATTTCCCATCACCTAAATTGGCTGTTGCTTCGGGGATTGACGAACTGGCTGGAGGTTGGATTTTGACGTCATCTGGGTCGTCTTTAAGAGATCTCTTGCGGCTTTTTCGCAAGCTTGGGCGTCTTTCAGGTCGTCGAGAAAAGAGGAACCGAAGAGCCAATCGTCAATCGGTGCCGTGTCTGCGGTGTTCTTTCCCAGGAGGCTTAGAGCAGGTTTAATGAATGGTCGCCTCGCCAGGAAGAGACGGTATTGATGGTCGGCAGGGAAGCGTGCTCTGTCAGCCACTTGGCGAATAGCTGCTTTCGCCTCTTCCGATAGGACTGTTTCGACTTCAAATTTCACAAGTGGATAAACCTGAGCCCAATGCATTCAAACAAGCTGCAACTTGTGTTTGTGACTGTACCTGGTACTCGTCCCTTTTCAGCACGGAGGATGACGCTTTAAGAGCGGGGACCAGTAACTTATTGAGCTTTAGTGGTCCTAACGCGGCCAGGATGTTTCTAACCTCATACCGAGCTAGTAGCTGTGTTCGAGTATCGTCCCCAAGCCCCTTGCGGACTGCGTCGCGAAATGACTCGAAAATCGCAGGGGATAAAGTTGTATCCTCCGTGGACTCGGTGTTCGGTCCAAATAGTTGGTCAACTAGCGACGTTGGTGCCGGGGTGTCCGTTGCCTCTTGTACGAGTGGATCAGAAAAGATTACGGACTCATCCCTGAGGGAACGTCCGGGATTGGTTCTGAAAAGATAGGATAGCTTTGAGCCAACGCGAAGGAACCGTCGGTTATGCCCCTCTTTGCCAATTTTCCGCCTGAGCGCAGAGAAAAGAGTCGAAGAGGGGACATACCTGGATCGAAGCCCCGGTTCTCAGGAACCGTCGGTCCTTCTGTTTGAGGCTACTGCGTTCTAACCTCGTCGAGGCGACACCCCTGTCTCTCAAATAGGTCAATAATTTTTTCGAGAATCTCGTTCTCTAGCACCGTGGTTTCCCTATGCTCTAGATGACCTTTCACGTGACCTATATTGCGAAGATTCTCGAGACCGACGTCGCGGTTTTTCCCGCGATTTTCGGGATCTGTCCCGCGACCGTGAGTGATATTTTCGTGATCGCTTCCTACTGGAGGAGGCAGAACGATCTCTACGAGACCGCCCAGCCATATCACAAACAATAAAACACAATGTGCGAAACACTGAAATAAATTTTCCAACAGGGTAGTTGTCTTGGCTGCAACAGAAAACACAATGAAGAGCCATCGCGGCGCTGTCGGCTGCGTCCCCTAATTGGCAGGAATCTTTCGCTCTAGGCAGCGGATTTGAATTCTGTTGTCACGGCGTGCACGACTACATAGTTAATTATTCATCCGGACGAGACCTCTTACATAATTTTGAATTTTTTGAGAAATGTCCGTGGTTGCTCTAACTTCCATAAATTTTGAGATATCGGACTGAATTTTTTAATCGATAGAGTATCATTAAAAGAAGGTTGGTATTGAATTTGGCGATGATCGACACGCGCAAACACACACATACACACGCGCGCACGCGCACGCGCCACCCGCCCCCGCACCCGCACCGGCACCCGTACCCGCGCCCGCGCCCGCGCACACGCACACGCACACGCATACGCACACGCACACACACACACACACACACACACACACACACACACACACACACACACACACACACACACACACTCACTCGAGACATTTTTTAAAGGTGCAAAAAAGAAGACCAAAAACTTAAAAAAGAGGAGGAAAAAAGTGTGCAAATTAGAAACTTGCACATTGCTTTCTTATCATTTAGATGTTTGTATTCTATTTTATTATCGCTTAAAAAGCTTTCTCTATGAGGAAGCCAAACTAATAAATACTAAGAGTGATGCATCAAATAGAATACAAACATCTAAATGATGAGGAAGCAATGTGCAAGTTTCTAATTTGCACTTTCTTTACCTTTGTTATAATAATGTTTTATATAATACGTAATTTTACAATAATAAAGTTGTCTTCAAGTTTTCTTTTTAAAGTAGATATAAGAATTACAAATTTAAAAATAAGAATATTTATAAAGAATTTTATATTAATAATAAATACGTATAGAAAATTGTTTCCATAATTTAAAATAGAAAGTATGAATTTCTAATTTATAATTTGCTACGAAAGGTAACGATATTCTCTTCTGCCGATTCTTGAAACCGTCAAAGTATATTTGTATTTTTAACAGTTTCAATCATCATGTTAATTAATTGCGTAAGATATTGATCACTGATGATCGTATAATCAGAAATATTAGCAAGAATCAATATTTTAGTTTCTACCCAATATTACCATTATGTGCAATATTAGCAAATCATTTGTATTTAATTGATAGTATTAGCTTTTAGGTAACATTGGCCCAATGTACTCCCAATTTTAATCAATTCTGTAACGTCAATGAATTGTGCTATTAGCTAGTAGCACAATTCATTGACGATACAGACTTGATTAAAATTGAAAATGAATAAAAATTTTTAAGTTACATAATGAATTAAATAATATGTAATCATTTTCTCGGAAGCACTTACCTGTGCGGCATGTATGCTCAATATACTGAGTGTTGTAATGGAACATAACAATACTTTTTTCTTTTTTGTCTGGTAGGGCCACATACCAGCAGCTGATAAAAAATATTCGTTAACCTTGTAGTAACAATGCATGTGAAAATCCATGTTTAAGATCTCGAGCAGAATGTATTCCATCTGATGCCTATGCGATCCATGAATTAATAATTCAACGTAATGCAAATTGCAGGTTATTGGATAACAGAAAACGATGCACAGAATGTCACGTTGCATCGAGTGACAACTGTATTTAATGTCACTGTGCAATATCATTTCTATTATTCTTTTTCATTTATAAAGAACTGATTGATGTGTAAAAATAACAGTTGTATATGACACAGTCGGATGCAATAATTGAATTCAAGGAAAGAGGGTTCATATCATAGATATAAGAAGATAGATATAAGCCATACATTTTCTATAGTATATGTTGAATTAATATTATGTGGAAGGAAGAACGAGGAGATACAACGAGTTTTTCTTTATTTTTTGCAATGCATTATCTTCTGGCAATAGAATATATCTTTGTATTACAAACGCGTAATTTAAACTTCCACGAACAATGTTTAACAAATTCCATTTGCATCTCGTGAAATATTATATAATCATGTGATTGTGAGATAAGGTATATAGATAAGATGGGAACTTACAATTAAACATGTAAAAGATTTTGTTATTTTTATAAATTAATAGCGTTGCAAAAGCAGTATTTCGAGATTGATTGTGTATATTGAGAGTTAAAGAATGTGCTGATTACTTATGGAGCTTTCCGGCAAGGAGACACAGATAGACACTGTGTCACACAATTAAACACAGTGTCTGTGTGCTTGATAGAACGCCTTTTAATTCTCGATATAGTCACTAGTTAGTGCTAACTGAAGTTGGGTTGCTTTATTCTCGAACGTAGCCTTTAATTTACAGATTAGTATTTGCACTTTGCAGTCGCGTTTGGCGCTTTGTGGAGGAAGGACGTCCTCTGTTACTTTTGAAAATCTGACGCAATAGTAGTCGGTTGTGGACCGGTTGTTCCAACTTTTTAGTAAGCTAATTAATAATTAAATCATATGTCTCTCTTTGTTTCTCCTTCAAATTAGACAAAGATAAACATATGATTTAACTGTTAGTTAGCTTATCAGGAAGTTGGAACAATCGGTTTTGTGTCTGTTATTAGATTTTTAGAGGTTTCTTCGGAAACGTAACGTGGTTCAGAGTAGTCAAATCTACGGGTTGAATGCGCATTTCCCTTCCACGGTAGGGGGAAACAAATCCCCCAGCCAAAAAAAATATTAGCATTTGCAATATCTATTAATATATTAAAATATATCTGTTAATTTGAGAAAAAATAGAAGGCAATTTGCATTTCTACATAACGGTAAATTTCGTTACAACATTAATAATGTAACAATTAATTAATTTTTATAAAATTAATTTTAAAATTGATATACAATATCTTAATGCTAACTTAATGTTAACAATTTCTAAACAGATGCATCGGCCAGAGATTAATCAATTAATGGAAACGCTGAGTAGTTCGAGTAGTGATGAATCAAATACTACTATATTCAAATAATAAGATTAGGACCGACGAAATTATCAAATATAAATGAGAATAGGGCAAATGTCAGTCAACCACGGATAGTGTTCTTAATTTTCCGGAAAAATAAAATCGAGGAAAAAAAACCGGGTTTTTTTCCTTTTTTTCCGAAAAATACGGAAAAATTAGAAAATTGCGACATAGTGTTCTTAATTTTCCGGGAAAAAAATCAAGGAAAAAACTCAGTTTTTTCCATTTTTTCCCGAAAAATATCGTTTTAATAGGTTTTTTCGCCCAATATTTGAATTCAATGGTAAAATGTTGTTTTAAATTGTTTTCTACAGAAAAAATAGAAGATTTGTCTCCATTTACACATTATTACATATGTTCTACGATAAATTTTTCATGTGTGTTGATTGGTTGTAGGCTAAAGAAGTTCTCGAGTCTAAAAATATCACAACAAAATCACCTTTTTAAAAAAAAAGGTACAAAAATGTGCCAAGTATACGCGCCTAACAACGCCTTCAAACAAGAACTCTTGTACAAAACTGTAATATATGCTGAAAACTTTTTAAAAAATATTTCCAGAAAATAAGTATGTGTTATATAAAACCA
>NJRQ01001615.1:10727-21478 GCA_003063805.1 Aphaenogaster ashmeadi | reverse complement strand
ACTGCCTAAGTTAAAATGGGTCACCCTGTATATGTTTATATCTATTTATATATATTTATATATAAAAAATTTTTTACTGGGGGATATTTTATGGACATACAAACTTGTCCACTTTAGGATATTCATAGTGTTCACAAACGTATATCCTGTGGACATCTTTATAAGGTCCAGGGACATTCCGACAAGAAATGGACACAAAACGGATGTCCATAGGATATCCTGTGCTGTCTGGGATATTATTGTTATCGATACCTATCCTTGTTTTATTTCTTTTATTCGACTTTAATATTTTTCGTCGTTTTAATTATACAATTATATACTTTCAAAGTAACATCTCTTTACTCTCATCTTGGAATCCACTTTTGGGGACTCTCCTTTAAAGAATCATATTATTAGAACATGAGTGAATAATCTCATAATGCTGCGCGTCTTTTATTCCTTCCTGTGTGGTTTTTACTTACGAGAAAATAGACACCACCGCGTCCATCTGGCGGCGATGCCACGTACTAAGATATCCAGCTCAGTGAAATAAACTCTGTGGGAGCTTATTTTGTCGAATTTTATAAGCTCCCCGAAAGCTCAAAAATATGAACTTCCTGGGAGCTTGTTTTCTCGAATTTTTTAAGCTCCCCGAGAGCTCAGCAAAATGAACTCCCTGGGAGCTTAATCGGAGCTTTATGCTATGTGGAAGGGTATTATGTGTCACCCTTGCGACTTCTTCCTGTGGGGTTACATGAAAACTTTGGTATTCGCAAATGAAGTGGACACTGTGCAAGAGTTACAAAATCGTATCCAAATCGCTAGTGATACAAGTGCCAATACGAATAACTAATTAATGAAACTCCGAATTAATCGGTATTCAAAAACATGTTTAATGGTGATGGAAAATTGTATTTATGCAACTAAGCCACAGAGATTAATAGGATTGATTTTTTAAAAATTTTGTTGCATACACGTTTACAGCGAACATTACTCACATTTGGTCAATAGTTTTATTCAAATTTTGCACCATTAAAAATTCCCACCATGTGAGAAAAAATTATTCTTTGAACTTTGATTCTTTTTTTTTTAATTATGGAGGAAGCTTTGTTTCTTCTCGTTTCTGACTAATTAAAAAATTCCCTGACTTTTTCCTGATTTCCAGGTTTTCCCCGACCAGTGGCCACATGTCACTCAGGGTGATGACCTTGATAATATATGTCAAGGTCATTGAAATCGGAGGGTGGTCCGTATCTCTGCATAATTACCAAAAAGGACGGTAAACTTACAGTACATTAGCTAATGTAAATTGGGTAGACGTATTAAACAACGGCAGGTTCGAGGCGATAAATCATTAGCATTTATATAAATTCGAATCTTGTTACAGTCACACTTGAATACAATCTCTCGCTTGCTCTCGACGATAATAAAACGGAAAACGTGCGCGCGTGTAGCCGACGCTTCTTCGACTGCCAAGCTGTCGAACGCAAGCACAAACGGAGGAAGAGAACCGAATAATTTCCTTGAATAAAAATTGCAGTGTAAAAAAGATAAAGGAGATAGAAAAGAAGCAACATTTCAAAAGCAACAACGGACTCGCTCGTTTATGATTTTTCTCGCTGCGCATCGACGTAGAAGTTAACAGAACAATTCCGAAAGGTCCTCAACGCGAAAATTTCCGGGAGCAAGTTCGCGACTCGTCACTTGTTAAAAAATCTAAAATAAAATTGTAGAATCGTTAGCATTATCCTGCGAATTTTGTAATTATTAGCGTCGTCTCGGTGCAGAATTCTACGATTCTCAACAAAGCGCGGGCACCCGACAAAGGCTCGATTTTTGCACATCACAACTCATTCGAAGAAAATTTTGCAATAAATTACAGATTAAATTCGTACACGCACAAACACATGTACACGCAAACATACGCATTCGTGATGAAATCAGTCGTCCCGTTCGTGAAAATCACTATTTGATACCGTTCCATTCTTAATGTCTACGATTGGCTTTTACGAGAAGGAATTCACATGCAATATTAAAAATCGAAGTCACTCTCTCCTTTATCTTATCTCATACCGATTAGTGATGTCGCTTACATATCTAAGCGTAACAACAATAAAAATGACTCCCTTCTCCCCTTCCTCTTTCTATGCAAATTAAAAGGACAACAACGATGCTTCGTTTATGATATATAATAACATACATTTCATACACGCTATATAACTACGACAGCCTATGTGAACGATATTAGCTATTTCATATTATATGCGAGACTTATACTGCGGAAACATCCAGCATTTCCTTTATAGTCTTATGACTTAGTTTCCTGATTATAATCGATTGTGTCACCTCGAAAAAATCGCCTAATATCGCCTTTACAGTGCTACATTTTACGGTACAGGGACAGTGAAATGATTTATTTAGGTCGAATAAATATTTCCACCTTCAAATTTGTAGCGATGCGTCAATCAGTCACGACTTCCTTTTCTCCTTGACACATACATTAACAAATCGCTTAAAATCCAGAAAAAAAAAACATTAATTATATATTATGTGAAAATTAACCATTTTTCAAATACGGTAAATTTGCAATAAACGAAAATGATCTGATCAACAGTGAATTAAAAAAATGTTTAACAATGTAAAATAATTTCACTGGGACTTACGAATCGTCGATTCTACAAATCGAGAAAGAAAATTCTCGCTTCGCTTGTTTCTCTTATTGTAATATATAATATATAATATATAGCTTGTGTAATGCATTCAGGAAACTTAGTCGCTTCTTAATTACAAAAACTTACAATAATAATTTTGAAGTCTTTTCCCACGACACAATTTTTCGTACTGGCCCTCCCACTGGAAACTTCACTGGCCGTCGCACTGGCTACGCTACATGGAGCTAAACTGGGCGCGCTACTGGTTTCGTTTCACACGGAGCGAGACGCGCAACTAGCTCATCGAGTGGAACAGTAAAATCGACGCGCTTATCTAAAAAATTGTGGAAAATGGAATCTTTCCGGAGAAAAAAGTTAGGAGCACTTGCTCTTCTTCTAATCTTAGAAGAAGAGAGAAAGCGTAATGAAAAACGAAAGCGCGAACTGTGGACAAGAAAATGGTTGGCGAGGCGGACGCAAGACAATCGTGGACAATCGTGGAGTTCTTCACATGTTGACAATGATCATGTGATCTAGTCGCTACTTCTCATTGGCTACTTACAGCACCCAGTAGCAAAACCAGTACAGAAAATAGCACACGTTCTATTACCAAAATCCATTAGCGTATCCAGTCGTGCTCCCATATCAAGTAACGTTTCTCGTTGCGTAGCCAGTACGACGGCCAGTAAAGCTCCCAGTAAGAAAACCAGTACGAAAAATTGTGTCGTGGGAAACCGGCTTAGCTAGACACATAACGGACATCAACATTAATATCAGTGATTCAATAACATATACAATGCGCAAAAATGTACAAACAAGAGACGGAGATGCGAAATCTTACGCATAATGAGAACCATGCATGACGCCAAAACGTTCAATGCACGATCTAATTAAAGTTAGCATCACTTCTCGTTTAGCTTAATATTAACTGTTGTTCGAGCGCATTACGTCGAAGTGGCCTCATCAGCTCGATTCGTATGGCTTATCGTGAATGTAACACAGGGAAATTTGTCGAATAAGACGATTTCGAAATATTCAAAATAAAAAAAGGAAAATTGTGAAATTGTGAAATCGTGCGATTTCATTTTATATAACAGAATTAAAGATTTAAATACATAAATACTAACGCGAAACTTGAACATCCAAATATATATGTATATATAGTCGAAGTCGATTATATATGCCGTGAAAATTTAGAAACAATTTCAACAACAGAAAACAAATATCACGGGACCGCGTTTTGAGAGTCGTTCGCTTCAAGACTCGACGAGTTACCCCAGCCTAAAGTGCTCAACGCAAGCACAATTTTTGCCTTAAATATCCTTACATCTAGAGGCTTAATTTTATCGCATTTTACGTAAACGTATCGCATTTTATTTAACTAATGAGCAACATGGACATTTAGAGTAAACTTTATCGCTATGAGCAGTGTTACGTGATGTGGGCGCTAACATTCGTATAACTGGACGGGCTACCCGCTACAGAGTAAAATGGCATTACCCTCAGGCCAAATTAAGCCAACTTGAAATTTTACGATAGTAAACGTGCGAGCTTTTCTTAAAGTATCGGTTTACTCTATTAATAAATAGAATTTGTGATGCCGTTAATCGTTAGTGATAAACATTAATAGGATCTATTAACATCTATTAATCATTAATATCTATCAGTCATCAATATCTATTAATCATTAATATTATTAATATCTATCAATCGTTAATAACTAATTTAGTGTTAATAAATAGCTATTAATATTTAATTAATATACCAACGAACATCTAATTTTATTAATTTATTATTAACAATAAAATCTGCAATAAACATAAATTCAATTAATCACATAACTCATTAGAAAATCTGACAATTTCACGAATGTTAGCGCGCGTTATTATTATTTGCAAAACGAACGATTAATTCTTAGCTAATTGGACACTATCGTGCTGACGAAGTTACGACAAAGTTACAGGTATCAAATCGCCGTGTAATATGAACGAGTAATATGAACCTATGGCAGAGATAAAGCTTGTTTTTCAGCAAAGCTCCGAAGCATTTCTTTTTATCAATTTTTCATTGGTGTAATAACGAGCAAAGGTGAATTCGAACTCGATTAATTACAACAAAAGTGTGTGCTGGCGCTAAATATTTCAGTGACAACATTCTATCAACTAAAATGTGTTGCGACTATAATGTACAGTATTATATGTACAATAAATTAATAGTGATTCTAATACTAAAATTTCAATGCATTGCCGTGCACATCGAGCTCCAATCTTTCATATATCTCTGCTGTCTCTATAATTTAAAAGTATGCAAGATGCTTCCGCGACGATGAGTGTTTGATTTTGCTGTCCCAGTATCTATATTGCGTGTATATACTTTTGACTCCTATGTAAAAAGTATCGATTACGCAATCGTACACGACAAGATACCTGAGTTATGCAAATGTATAAGCAATGTGTGTAACCAATTGCATCTCTTCATCTCGCGACGACACAAGTTAAGAAACAAAACAATTATTCTCTTTCATGAATTATTAAATATTGAAACAATTTTATTTTTTGCGTACATATGATTGAATGTGCTATAGGTATTACGAGAAATATATTTCATCGTAAAGAAATATATTTTTTTCGCATTTAATGCAATCAATTACAGTACAATCAACAGAGTGATAAACGAAATATATTGAATGATTCATGTGAGGATCGTTTCGTTTCTTAACTTTTGTCATGAATATATTACTGCTTCCATAATTGCGCGTAACGGAATCATCTTGTATATTACATAAACCATCGCAACAAAATAGCGTCATAGATTCTCTTTGCTTTTTTCCTCTTTCTTCAAAAATAAATACCCTATAAAACTATTTCGCGTACACGGGATATTGTATGCGAGCCATTGAATAATCCACAAATACTATGTTGATTGTGTGCGTGTGTATATATACACACGCACACGCACACACACACACACACACACACACGCGCGCGCGCGCACAAACGCACACGCACACACACACGCACACACATCACACGTGTTAATATTTAAATATAAATGTAAATGAGATCGTGTAAATACTGTAGCCCGAAGCATAAAATCACTCCAATTGTCTCACTGTTAGAGCAACTTCAATATGCGGTTTTGTGATTTCGTGTTAGTAACTTTGCTTTGAGTTTTGCATTTCAACAATTAAAATAATGTATCTCTCATTTGTGTACATTTGTTTGAAAGTTTGCAGTATGTCTTGTATATGACAAATGTTATATTTTATGGAAATAGATTAAAACCTTCTTCTCGGAAATATATATACGTATTTTCATCGCTTTCAGGTATTCATTTGACGGAAGCCTATAGGTTTGAATAGAAGTTCCATAAAGCTATATAAATTCAAAATCTGTGATTCTTTCCTCTTTTTTCCTTTCTTTTCCTTTTGATTAGTCTCTTATCTCTCATACGACCGTCAGCATCTTAAAGCTATTCGACAAAGTTATTCAAACTCTGCAAGGGATAACTTTCTCCTTATTTCTCATTTGATTAACACACAGGTAATTCAAAACTACTCTCCGCTGTATAGAGGGGACCGTTGCTTCCTCGAGAATTTATACGAAATTAATGAAATTAATTAATTAGTTCTTCTTATCCCAATCGTGTGTTGCTCTCATGCGTGCTTGAATGGGCACCGTCGCCGGAATCGATCTTGTATTTTTTGGATACCCTTTTACTCTCGTAAGCTTCTACATTACCCTTGCCGGTGCTTTTCTGCTCGGCGGCGAATGCTTTATGCAGCAATGTCGATCCTGCTACAGATTTCTCGCCGCTATGTCTTTGATCAAGGTTCTTCTGTAAGCTCGTGGCACTGATTGTTTGCTGCGCGCTTGCTTGCGCAACACCGAGTTGAACGCCAGTCTCCTCCTTTTCGTTGCATTGCGATACTTTGCTGTCGCCGGTTGTACCTTGGCGTTCGTCGCTCTGAGCTTTCTCCGCGTCCCCAGACTGATTGTTACTATACGTCGATTGTTGCTTGTCGCTTTTCTCCGCGCCGATCTCTTTCGACGACGAGTAGTCATCGCTCTTGGTGCCTGTTGGTGAGTCCTTCTCTTCGGCTATTCGCGGCAATTGCGTGCTACCACAGGAATTCGACATGCTCACGTTTCCTAAATTGATAGATATACCATGAGTCAATTTAGAGTAATCCGCTTTCTGTTCACTTGGCACTTTTTTTTCGCCCTTCGCATTCTCGCTGGCCTCCTTGAAACTATCGTTGGATTCATCTGAACAGGAATCACTGTTGTTGTGGGACGGCTGTGCGATAGTCACACGTGGTGTTACTTTCACCACAGTCGCCAGCGGCGATATCGACGTTTTGTTCTCCGCCGAGCGTGGGTGAAGCCGATCAGGACTAAGAGCTCGTCGGAGCAGCGGTGAACCCGGCTCCGCGGACTTCGGACGACCATATCCTTTTTTCTGACTATTCGGCGTCGATAAACACGCTCCTATCATTGCAACATAATTATAAGAATATTATAAATATTATAAAGATATCGCTGATATACGTAATAAACTTTTTATCAATAATGTCTCATAATATGTTTGCAAAACGTACATGTATGGCTGACTTTATTTTTCATTTAAGGAAGGTGCAATTGTGAAAACATAAGGCAAAATTATTTATCTTTATATGTTTCTTTTTCTCATTGGGTTAATATTGGACTCATCTCTTTTTTATTCCTTTCTCATAATTGGCTACATTTTGATCGATGCTTTTTTTCTAAATAAGCTCTTTCTAAATTTTAATAACGCTTGAAAAGAAGTCAGTCCTTTTTTGTAACTCTGCTCCAATAAATTTTAATATCAAAATTTTTTAAAATTAAACGATTAAATTTTGTAATTCATTCTTTTCTAAACAGATTTAAAACATTATAAAAATCGATGCAGTACTTCTCAAGAAAAAGAAACATATAAATCAAAAAACACGATTTTGCAGGAGAGTTCAAAGATTTTGATACTATTTGGCTTCTCTTGCAATGATTTTTATACTTTTTTTCTTCATTTATTTCAAATCAAGACTACAAATAGAGAATACTACTAGGTGACCGATCAAATGATAATTTAATTTTCTTAATTATTGTTGATCATCCGTTTCTACTTATTCAGATCACGAGAGGATTATACAGGGTGGGCCATTTTAATCAATACACGGCATTATCTTCCGAACTATTCATTATTCGAAAAAATGTTTCAAGTAAGACTTACTCTGTTTCGAGGGGGACATCTTATGATAGACACAGGTTTTTTCTAGGTGGAGGTATTCCTGAGATTTCAAGGTGACTTTTTTTTTAAATGGAATCACATGATTTTTATATATATATGTAATTCCTCTAGTTATTTGGCATATAAAAGTATTAAGGTAAAGTTATCAAAAAATCAATAGTTTACGAGATATTTCATATTTTATTCTAGCATATTTTGACATAAAATATAAAATATCTCGTAAACTATTCGTTTTTTAATAACTGTACCTTAATACTTTTATGCATAGAATAGGGGGATGAATGAATTGATGTGAGGAAAACACATGGTTACTTTAAAAATAAATTATTCAATTTGCAATATGCAATTATATATTTTTTTGAAAAGCATGTGTTTTTCTCACATCAATTGATTCATGCCACTATTCTACGCATAAAAGTATTAAGGTACAGTTATCACAAAAAATGAATAGTTTACGAAATATTTTATATTTTATGTCAAAATATATCAGAATAAAATATGAAATATCTTGTAAACTATTGATTTTTTGATAACTTTACCTTAATACTTTTATATGCCAAATAACTGGAGGAATTATATTATATAAAGAAAATCATGTGATTCCATTTAAAAAAACAAAGATCATCTTGAAATCTCAGGAATACCTCCATCTAGAAAACACTTGTGTCTCATAAGATGTCCCCCTCGAAACAGAGTAAGTTTTACTTAAAACCTTTTTTTAGAATAACGAATAGTTCGGAAGATAATCGTGTGTATTGATTAAAATGGCCCACCCTGTATATTCAACTTCTTTTTCTTTAGACATTTATACCAGGGTTGAGTAGTAACTAATTAAAAAGTTAAAAGTTAAATAATAAAGTTAAAAAGTTAATAACTTTTAACTTAAGTTAGTTAATTTTAAATGAGTTAATTTTAAACTTCAACTAGTTATTCTTAAAAGATATTAACTTTAACTTATTAACTTTTTTATTAAGTTAAAAATTTATCTATATGAAAAAAAAAATTATAAAAGAAAAAATACATTCCCACATAAAAACCATATTTCTTTGTTATTTCATATAAAATTAATTTACAAATAGAATATTAAATTTATTTGATAAGCCATATTATAATTGTTTTGTATGATCTAACTTCAAAAAATTACGACATCCTAATTTAATATAAATAATGTTTTTCAAAATTAACTCTTAAATTTAACTTAAGTTAATTTAATCTTAACGTAACTTTTAACTAAGTTAGTTTTTTGTTTATGTAACTTTTAACGTAACTAAATTAATTTTATAAGCTGTTAATTTCAACTTAATTTAGTTTAAAAAATATTAACTTACCCAACCCTGATTTATACATATCCAACAATTATTGTATGCAGCTCAAAATATACAGGAAACAATTATCTTTTTCAAAAAATTGTTTTTAAATTGATCTTTTAGTCATTTTCAAGTGCATATCCTTCCCCATAATTCACATTCATATTCAACATTTATCCACTTTTACTCTGACTGCCACGGTTTCTGGAGAAATGCGAAAGCATGATTCGTACACATGATTGCTGCGACAATCAAGGTGTTAAATTATATAATTGTATTGCTCTCTTTTTTTTATACCTGGACTATACGATTGCGTAGTGTTGGAACTACCGGGTTGATGACCCGTAGGAAACGCCAGGGGGCTTGGGCTTCTCGTCGGACTGGCGGGGATAGGCGATGGACTTGGTGTTCTAGCCAACGGCGACAGCGGTATGTGGCCCACGGACTTCCTGCGATTCGGCGAATGGATGTTTTTCGCGGCCGTGTGCAGCTTATGTTTGAGACCATGAAGAGTGCTCGGGCGCTGGTAATGCGACTGGTTTGAGATGCCTGACAAATTGCCCACGGATGTATTCGAGCCCGGGGACGAGGAGTTCGGGCTCGAGCACGGACTTGAATTCCCGGTAGAATGATAAGAATCTGTGCTGGCGCGATTCGTCGGCGGGGACGGGCTGCAGACGGATTTCGAACATGCTGTGAAGTACGGTGACGTTTCTTGCGAGCGAGTGAATGACTGAAATGATCGGCTAGGTGTGACCATCGAGGGCGAGCAAATTCCCGCAGCCATCTGCAAAATTTTTCACAAACTTCGTCAATGCAAAAACATGAAAGGTCCTTTTTGTCGTGGAACGTCTCATTTTGTGAAACGATCAGTTAATCCAATAATTCTCGACAACTTTACATATTGTTAACAATTGGCAATCGTGGGTGTTGTATAAAAATTTTTAAACGCAACAATTTTTTGCGGAGTGTGGAATAGCATTCAAAAGCCGTGTAATCGCATAAGAAGTACATGTTGTTTAACAGAACGACGTAGCGAACAGAAACGACAGTGGAGATCGACGGGAAAGATGAGCGAATGTATAAGAAATCATACCATAAGTGGAGGTTTGCTGTCGCTGGACAAAATGGGTGCTGACAATGGACAACTGATAGTTAACGGCTGCAAAAGAAAATGCACTTAACGTAATCGGTGTGTAATAGCGTATAGCTGGTGCTTTAAAAATTTTTTTAAAATTCTTTTTCTTGCAATAGCGTGTAAAGAAGGAACGTAACTCTTCTGTACATATTTCGCTGTGCATAATTGATGTCAACGATTAAATATATCGCACAACGGAACATCGCGATTAGTAATCAAACAATATACAGAGTAGGGTGGAGCGAAAAAAATTTTTTTTCACAGATCAGATTCTTATAGTGAAAAAAAGTTGTCTTGGGACATTAAACTAACGTGCGCAAAACCCCAGTCCGATCGGATAATATCTTCTATTCGGGGATGGGCCCCAAAGTTTCGAAATTTTAGTTAAAACCTCCAAAATATAAGCTT
>NJRQ01001602.1:6877-17435 GCA_003063805.1 Aphaenogaster ashmeadi | reverse complement strand
GATTTAAGGCTGTTAATACATTATTTTTTCCGTGTATCAATCTCGTTAATACAATAACAGTTTTAATAAAACAAAAGCATACGTATTTGTTTTATCAATACTGTTATTGAATTAACGAAATTATTTTCAATTAGAGATTTAAGGCTGTTAATAAGCATTATTTTTTCCGTGTATCAATCTCGATAATACAATAACAGTTTTAATAAAACAAAAGCATACGTATTTGTTTTATTAATACTGTTATTGAATTAACAAGATTATTTCCAATTAGACTCAAGGCTGTTAATAGATTTTTTCATGTATCTATTGAAAACTTATCGTACAACTAAATTATCTAATCATTGAATCGTTCAATCAGTCACGATCGCGAGTGAAGTCACCTAAAACCTTCCCGTTCGCGCCGTGGAAGGAATCCCTCGAAGGCGTGAAAGGGCGCTTACGAAATCGCGCGGGCGCGGGCGCATGAATGAAGGAACGAACGACCAGCGCGGTTTCATTCATCCGCGACGCGCACGCAACCGCGTAATCGTAGTCAAATAGGCGAGCGCGAACGCGTTCGATTTCACGAGCAACCTTGCTCTATGCTTGGGCAGTTATGGCAGGCGCGACTAGGCCGGGAGGTCTCGATTATGATAAAGCGCGTGGGCTCGCCCACGCTCGCCCTTCGCCCGTTCATTCATAAAGTCAACTCTCACCGCTCGCGCGCGAGCCTGTCTTTCGGTGGCTCTCTGCGTTACACCTCGTTGCTCGATGAGGCGTGTCGTCCCCCGAGTGGTACCGTTTCATCCGCTCGAGATCCCGTCGAAATCCGTCTAGGAAAATAGGAGAGCGCGTCGCGGTAAGAACGGATAAACAGGAGATACGCGAAGCGCTTTTGGAAATTCCCTTTGATGAATAAAAAATTAAATGCATATGTGAATATTATTTTGATATTTTGATGTGAATATTATTTTTAAATAAATATGTGAATGTTATTTTGATATTTTGATGTGAATACTATTTTTAAATGAATATATGAAAATTATTCTTCGTGACATTTTACTATTTTATTTGCGAACGTCGAGTAACTATTATTTATTTATTTATGTATTCAGTTAATGGCTTCAGTGACTCATTATTTCGAATTGCTTGCCGTTTATAATAAGTATATATATTATGGATGGCTGTATATAGATGGCAAAATGTGAAACATATCTTTATGTAAATTTATATCCAGTTATTTGTTTACGGCTGAGGAAAACTAAGTAAAGTTGATTATTGTTTTATATGTGTTGACAAATTAATTGACTTATATAACATTCTTGATTTGCTCGTTTTTGACTCTTTAGTTGAAATATTTATAAATAAATATGATCCAATGGAATATATTTGCGAGATTTCGAATAAGAACACGTTACGTCTAATCTAAAGGTCTGTTACGTTGACGTGATAAACAGACGGTAATCCATGCGGTTCTGACAGAATTGAATTTTGCTCCTCCCTCGCGGCTCGCTCGGTCACTCCGGGGGAGGCGCCGTCTTTGAGAAATGTTCTTCGAGATGAGGCAAGCGACCGATCGCGTTAACGTATGGGTTCCTTCGCACATGGGCCCCACGGCGGCGTTACCCTCCAAGTCGATTGCAGGTTTCCAAAGTGGTCTCGGAATCGGCGCGCGCGATTATGCGACCGGTCTATTTCTAGAAACGCACCGCCGACATACATACTAATTATTTTTTATCATACCGCTTGTGCCGCTTGTCTTTGGCGAAGCAGCTGAAATAAGAAGCCAGATAATACAGAGCCGCAGAAGAAGTATCTCGTACGTACGAACTCTCGAGGATATCGCAACCGAGTCTCTCTCTCTCTCCCTCTCTCGAAGAGAGAGAGAGAGAGAGAGAGAGAGAGAGAGAGAGAGAGAGAGAGAGAAACGAGGATTATAGGGAGATAGAGTGTACCTACGATCCGCGTATCGCAATCGGGTTTTCAGCGTGCGAGAGAGGGCGGAACGAGAGGAAAGGGATGGGAATCATCGCACGGGGGGGAAGGAGGGACGAAGAGGACGGCGCGAATCGGAGGGAACAAGAGTGTCCTGATATCGCGAGCGCGAGCGAGACCCGCCGAGAGGCGGAGAAACAATTGGCATTCTGCACGCACGTCCGATCCGAGGGACGAAGGGACGAGGACAGGGTGGCGCGACGATGACGCGGGGTGGAGCGGGATGGATGCACGGTGGCATGCACCTGTGCATTGCCGCCATATACGACGCGGAGTTATGGCGTTTTTCTCCACGTACGGTCGCCGTACGATATGTGCGCTACGTACGTACGTACGTATACGATCGTATCTCAACCGGCGAAACCAACTCCATTTCTGGAACGGTTCACGTCCGTCCGTCCGTCTGTCCGTTCGTCCATCCATCCGTTCGTTCGTTCGTTCGTTCGTACGTCTGCGAGTGAGCCTGAGCGAGCGCGATCTCAGACCGCCCCGAGAGATAAATTAATTGTCCGCGAAGCGTGTGCGTAACCGCGCGCTCGCGCTCACGCACGCACGCACGCACGCACGCACGCACGCACGCACGCACGCACGCACGCACGTACACACGCACGCTCGCGTATCGCGCGCGGAAAAAAACGCAACGCTAGGACGGAAGACGCACTTGTGTTTATTAGACACGCTAGATGAGCTTGCTCGACGCCGTTTTTCCGCCAACAACGACTCGCTTTCCGCGGAAACGAGGTCTTTCTCTCTCTCCTCCTCCTCTCACCTCGCCGAGGAGCTGCCGCTTTTTCGTGGGAAATGGCACGAAGACGAACGCACTGTTCGATCCTCGTTAATGTGCCTTCAGTACGAATAAACGCGGAATACTCATTGGAAATTTGTCGTAGACGAGATTAGAGAGTAAAGGTGTAATGGGGAGATCTAATTAGTAAGTCGCCATTCGTTGAAGACTGGTTTATAAATAGTAAAGTCAAAAAATTATTGTGCGTTTCTAATGTTTTCACCAATTTATGTGTGCCAATCCTTCCTAATCGTTGAAGGGAAAAGATAGAAATAAACTTGACGTTTCGCCTATTAGCATAAATTATAATGCCATTATTTATTGAGGTCGAGTCGATCTCGCCACAGCAATTGTGACGCTTAAATCTGATTACAGTTGTTGAAAATTAAACGAAAAAAAGGCAAAAGGCAAAAACCGACATCGTATTAATTCGAGGAAATTAGAACGCTATATATATATATATATATATATATATATATATATATTCCCTGTCTTTCCCTCGTGTTCCCATATATTTTTAAATGTCGAAAAATTGGAGCTCTTCAACAAGTCGGTTAAAAAGACACGGCTATCGGAGTGAGACGGCCACGTGTCCGCTGCCGTCTTACCAAAATGCCAGCCAGCCAGCCGGCGTGCTCGAGCAAAGTGTGTACCTACCTGGCGTGTGCCTCTTCTCTTCGCGGCGTAAAGTCGGAGCGCAGTTGTGGGTGTAACCAGTTTCCCGTGGGCTTAGCTGTCAAGCCCACGTGGGCCGCCCACGCGGGCCAGATATATTACTACGCCGCAAGAGAAAGAAGACGGCGCACGCGAGCGCGCGCGACCGCGGAGCGCGCGGGGACGGAGGGAAGCCGGGGAGGGAAGAAAGAGAGTGGCAACGGACCCTTCAGGAATGAGAGATGCGGCTTGCGACACAGGAAACAGTTTCACCTGGAGGGGCGTGCGAGCCCGCGCAGCATCCAGCATCGCCAGCAAACGTGAAACTAAACGCGCGCGGACGGACACGTGGGTGGGCGCGCGCGCGCGATGCGTGCATATTGCTTTCTTGGACGACCCGCGCTTTCGACGCGAAACCCGCGACTTCGACGAGAGGCTTGGGCGATGATCAGCGAAAGCGGCGCCTTGGACTCCCTGACACGCGACCATCCAGAACTCGTCGCTTACTTTGCGAAATTCTACGGCGCAATCCGCTCGCTTCGAGAAGACGCGTTGTGAAATTATAACATCGCAAATTTTTCATATGCAATATACAACAACAATATGCTCTTGAATATCTTTACACAGAAAAAAAGGTTAACGCCACAAAGTGTGTGTTTTTGAAAGCCGGGCATTTTTTTTCTCATTATATCCCTTTATATCCCCTTAATATTCGCAATTTTTTGCTCATTTTGAAATGTAACATCTATTTATCAGCGAAAGTCTTAGATTCCCTAACACGCGACCGTCTAGAACGTCGCTTACTTCGCGAAATTCTACGGCGCTTCAAGAAGACGCGTTGCAAATTTATAACATCGCAAATTGATCATGTGCAATATACAAGAAAAATATACTCTTGAATATCTTTACTCGCAAAAAAAATTAACTCCATCGCAAAGTGTTTTTGAAAGCCTGACATTTTTTCCCTCATTATGTCCCTTTATCTCTAATATTCGCAATTTTTTGCGCATTTTGAAATGTAACACCTATTTACGGTTATCCCGCCTTTTAAGGGATAATGACGATTGCGCGCGATTGACTCTCTCTTTCCGATCGTTCGGCATCGCGCGCCTGTTCCTGTAATAATCCTTTGCGAAATCGCGCGAGACAAAAACGTTACATACACGAAGTGAGTGAGTTCGCGATGTGATACGGCGTAGCGCTCGTCGGCGATTCGTTTCTTGCAATTGCTAATTAATATGCCTCGAGGGGCCGACTTTCGCCGTAAGAAGCCGTGTCTACAGTCGCTGCGAACAGTGGCAGGTGTTTAACGCGCAAGAACGATTGATTTACCAGCGAGATAGTCGAAACGCGATAGATGAACGCTTGAAACAATGCCGATACCGACACCCATCTTGTTGTCAGCGTAGGCATTGTCAGTCGGCCTACACGTGGTAATTACTGTAACACAGATATCAGAGGATAATCGAGCGATTTCTCTCGGTGATTTCTGGACTCCTCCTCTAACCAATTTGGCGTCCGAAATTTAAATTAATGCGCAGTTGAAACCGCACATGGAAAGAACAGTTTTGCTGAAGTATCTAAAAATTTAGCCAAATATAGATTTGAAAATAATTTTGTTGGACCATCAAAATAATCATGTAGGATGCTGAAGCAGATTGCTAGAATGTCAACTTTTTGCAGCATTATCATCATGCTTAAGCGTCCTACATAATTATTTTGATGGTTCAACATAATTATTTTCAGGTCTGTATCTGGTTAAATTTTCAAATACTTCAGCAAAATTGTTCTTTCCATGCAAAACTAATTTTTCTAACGGTCGGGCAATATTATTCGAAATTCTTTATTACTTACGCTAATGAAGAAATTACCGTAATAAGAAATTACGAAATGTTAAACTTAATAAATAGCGTTTGTTTTGCTTATCTGCAATGTCATTTGCAACTTGTCAAAAATATCTGTCCTGGACATATCCCACGCGTGTGGCGTTAAATGCGCGATGAAGATGAGGATCGTCATGAAATATCGGGAGTAACGGCGGAGTTTTACAAGCTCGGAGTACGATGCAACGCGCCAGACGTCCATTCGGCACCTCGTGCGTCGTCGTCGCACTTCCAAGAAGAGCGAAAAGAAGGAGTACGATATCAAGGAAGAGGAATAAAAAAGCTCGAACGGAAAAAGAGATGAGAAATCTTCTATATATATAAAATAGAATTCATGTCTCTCCTCTCTGTATATTCTTTATACACTCCTAAACCCTTTGACCGATATGGACAACTTTGGCATAGTTACTCTCTAGACTCTCTACACTGAGAGAAAACGAAATAGTTCTGGCAACTATAATTTGGCAACTCTGAAATTTAAGTAGTTGCAACTAGTTTTACGAAGTAATAGGAACTAAAGTAGTACTGAATACTATAAAAATATAGTCACGCTAACTACATTTGTGAACTATTAATTGATAGTGAAATAGCGACTCAACTATAATTACACAGTTATATAAACTTCATACAAGTAAGATATTATGACAACAACATTTTTCCAGTTTAGACAAATATTTAGACAAATATGTAGTTTATCCAACGATTTACTATAAATGGTTGATATTACTATGTTTTCTTAGTTCATATAACTTATTTGTTGTTGTTACTGCAACTTTATAGTTGAGGCGCTATTTGTCCACAAATTTCTAGTTGCTGATACGACTTTTTTCTCTAAGTGTAGGAGTAACTATGCCAAAGTTGTCCACATCGCGGAGAAGCGCAAAATATAAACTATCATGAAACCTGGACATTCCACCCCCTCCCCCTGATTTCATCCTCTTTACACTTTGTAACAATTTAAGTTCGATGCATTTTTTATCTATCTATATCTACTATCTATCTATCTATCTATCTCTATCTTCTATCTTACTACCGTTCTAGATAAAAGAAACCCGGGCAACGCCGGGTAGTTTAGGCTAGTAGACTATAAGACCGACGCATTTGTGTTGAAATCTGCACGTTTCAATCTGCGGAACGTGTCAAATATCTAATTTATTTAAAGACGCTTGGCGCTTCAATTTGAACAAGATTTTCCAAAGCGGACTTGCATCACTTTCTAGACAGACGCCTTATGCAAAATAACGCGAAATAATACTTTATCCGTGAGGGTAGCATAACTTTCTCGTCAAATGCGACGCAAAATCTTCGCGGCATTCATTTCGCAAAAAAAAGAAAGGAAAAGGCGAGAACATCGACGATCGAGAAATGCGGCCGGTCGTCGAGGAAACGGCGGAAGAGGAGAAAAAAAAGGGTAGAGGATGTCGCGGGAGGAGATCGCGAGAGCGGGAGGAGGCGAAAAAACGCGAAGGAGGAAAAAGGGATGCGGGCTTCTCGCCGATTGATATAACGCCCCGATTTGCGTAATGTACGCTCCGTCGTAAAGCTCCCGGTGATTTATCCCGGTAAATAAATAGATTTCGGTGTTGTTAACCCCGTTTTTAGGAGGGACATCGCGCGCGCGCGCGTGCCACATACGCACATACGCGTCTCTCTCTTTCTCTCATCCTGGATCCTCCTGGCCTGCGTGCGTGTGGTGCAACGTTCCGTGCGTGCGTGCGTGCGTGGGTCGTGTGGGAGGTGGAGCGCGGGAAGAAACGCGCTCGCGCTCCATAAAAATACTGGTTTCCTCCTGGAGGGTGGAGGGGGGCTGGGGAGGCGAGAAATAAAGAGGGAATCGTGATATTTAAGAATTTCGGGGAGAATTTACGAGCGCCAGACGGTCGACTCGGCGTGTCTCTCTCTTCCTCGCTCTTTCGGGGCGAGCGACATAGTAAATGGTGCAGATACGGCGAGATGTCGGATGAACCGATCGTCTCTAGCAGCCTGACTCCGGAATTCTTTCCACGCCCATCACACGCGATGATCGCTCGATCCGGAGGCCCGCGTGTACTCACGTTATAACACAGGGTACGAGGATAAGCCGGAGACTCGTGTAACCACCTGAGACTCGAGAGGTTATATTTCAAAGCGAATTAAATCCTTTATTTATTCAATCTTTTAAATTTATGTTTCTTTACACGGAAAGAACGGTTTTGCTGAAGTATTATATCCGATTATATCTAAAAATTTGGCTAGATATAAATCTGAAAATAATTTTGTTAGACCATCAAAAGTAACTATGTGGGACGCTCAAGCATGATGATAATGAAAAAAGTTTTGATATTCCAGCGACTATTTTGGGCGTCCTAAATAAATATTTTGATTGCTCAACAAAATTATTTTCAGATCTGTATCTGGCTCAATTTTTAGATATTTCAGCAAAACCATTCTTTCCGTGTATTAGTCTGCGTTTTAAACAATCGAGTAATCTTTTATCTAATTTGCGATCGAAGAAGACTTTAATTAAGTTGAAACTTGTTCCATTATTTGAGATACATCTTGTTATGTAATTTGTTTAATATACTTATTTCTATTTAACATCCTCGTCATTTGCTCGTTTTTAGCCCTTATATTAATCTATTTCTATTTATTAATACAATAACGAGCTGGATTTTGTATTTTGTTGAATTAAATCTGCTTTAGGATATTTCTGGAATATTTCTGAGCAATTAAATAAACACGCAAGATGCATATCATGTAATATAGACGCCGAAGGAAATCTGTGTGCAAATTATTTTAATACGTAGTTTAGGAGATTGCAGGAAAACATTTACATTAACAATTATTCGTTACCATGCAATTTAATTGAAATGCACGATACATCAATACATAACACGCGATGCGTGACGTAAATATTAATACCTGCGCAAAGAATCGATAGTTATCTTTCCTACAAATTATCTGATATCTCATTATCATGTTTCCAGTCGCGAAAAAATTGAGAGGTCGGAGTAGACCTCGCATTTTTTTTTAAAGGAAACGATACATTCAACCGCGCAATGGAGGCTCGATATCGATGACCAACAAAGATAATGCCGCTCTAACTGGCGCATCGGGGATAAATCGATCGTTAAGTGCGCAGAAAACTCAAGGTGCGACGCATCGCGCTGGACGTGCTCGCGCGAGGGGGAGGGGGAGGAGGGCTCGTAATAAACACGGGGGAAAAATGTAAATCCACGCGTCATTATCGCTCTCCGAGGAGGGACATTACGAAAGAAACAAGTGCGCACGTCGATTAGAAGGCGTAGCCGGTAGGCGGAGCGTGCCGGAGCCGTGTTAAGCTTACATAGAGCGCTAATATACACGGAGCGGACGCGCGCGAGCTCTATAAGTCACTTATGAGTACGTGCGCACGCGTGCGTGCGTGCGTTTGTATGCGTATCGCACGATCGGCGCATTAAACGGAGTACCTCCCGGCTACCGCGCGCCGCGCGAAGCGATCCATGGCCGCGGCTGGAGAACAGCTGGAGGAACGTAGGCGATGCTCCCCGGCGTGAAAACGAAATAAATCGCATCTCTCTTTCCCTCTTTCTCCTTCTCGCGCGCGCTGATTATCCTATTAAGCGAATTAACTAGCGGGGTAATTATAAACGTATTACACGCGCCTCTCCGCCCTCCCGTCACGACTGAGAAGATACGCGGCTCCGCGCGGCTCCGTTCGTGATTTATCAAGGACGAGAGAATTTCCGAAGTGTACATATTTCAGTTTACCCGTCGCGTATATTCCCAGCCATTAAAGTGAAATTTAGATCAATGTTATTAATTGACTAGTTAGTTGCTTTTAACTAATTTACTGTGATAATGTTTGTGATGAACAAATATTATTGAATATGTGATATTTACAGTGTTGATGTTACGTATCATATTACAGCATCGTTTCTCTGTGTTCCTTTTATTCTTTTATTTCTTTACTTAATTAAGTTTCAATTCTTTTCGCATTTAATACAATTAGTTCCTACACTGAAAAAAAAATTCTTGGTAAACTTGTGAGATGTATTTAGTAATACTTTCTTTTGAAGTATTTGATTATTACCGATTATAATAATAATAACAAAACGTTTTGTAATAATTATAAACATATGTAATAATTATAAAAAAGCAAATTTTATTTAGTTGAACCAACTAAATTATGTAATACTTATTATACGTTTAGTTAAAACTATTTCACCAAGCCGCTTGGTAAAATAGTTTCAACTAAACGTATAATATAGTTGGCTCAACTAAACAAAATTTGCTCTTTTATAATTATTACAAATGTTTATAATTATTAGAAAATGTTTTGTTATTATTATATTATAATCGGTAATAATAATCAAATACTTCAAAAGAAAGTATTACTAAATGCATCTCACAAGTTTACCAAAAATTTTTTTTTCAGTGTATATACTTTAATATATGTTGTCATATAATTTTATTTATTCTCGAAGAAATTTGCAATAATAATACCGTATAATATTTCGTATACTGCATTGTTTTTTTCCATTCCTTTATCATTACTTCTTAATTAGACTTTAATTCTTTTAATATTTAATACAATTAACTTCTATATATTTTAATATTTTGCTATATTATTTCATTTGTTTCCGAAGAAACTTTTCCTAATTATTCTTCGATTATCATGATCATTTATACGGTTGTACGTTTTTAGAGGATCAATCGAATCTAACATATAAATGAAACGCGTTAATGCGGTCTTTTGTAAGTTCACGATGTCTATATTCTCAACGCATACGAATGCGAATAGGAAATAACGTGCGCGAATATCAATTAAATATAAATATGCTGTAATGAGAGGAATATAAAGTGCGACGAACGTCAAACGGACGCCATCGGGCATTCGTCACGACGATATTCACGGTTGTGCCTTCGCAGTCCTTCCCCGCTCTTTGACGTAAGTGCACAGGCGTGCATTCTCCGCCCAACTGTGCTCATCGGGAAACAATGGCGGGAAACGCGCCACTGAAAAATTCAACCGTCAGTCGCCGATAAATTCGTCGGCGAATTCCAATTAGTATTCTAATAGGGGGAGCCGACCGTCAGTACACGTTGGCAAAAATTAAACGAAATTGAAAACAAAATTTTACTCCACGTTGATTTCGTACTGCGATAGAAATAAATTTTTGGAGATTAAATCACTCCTTACGCACCTGCAATTTTAATTAAGGGTCGGCAGGATAGAGACCCTATAATAAGAGTCTGGCCACCTCGTTGCCACTTCTGATTG
>NJRQ01001597.1:0-25763 GCA_003063805.1 Aphaenogaster ashmeadi | reverse complement strand
TATTGCGCACTGTCGCCAGCGCTTGACTCTTAATTGCCGTTTTATGCTTTGTTATTTGACCTTATCGAGAGTCAATTATTTATATATCATTTAATTATTTAATTTACATTATGGTTTATATATACAAATTACAAGATTTATAAAATAGTACGATGAGACTAGATAGAATAATTAATTACAGCTAATTTTGAATGTTTAATCCACAAGTTTATCGGTAACTTCGATAAGTCCATTAAATATTAAATTTGATGACGATAATCCGTTTTCTGTGTATATTAGTTAGTAATAATTAATGTCTGCGTTAAACAAGAATATTTTAGAATACCCTTTCTATCGGCATGCATGGTAGTATAAAATGAAGCTATCCGCGAAAGATATTCGCGGAAGTCTTTCAAAAAATAAAAATATTTTTCCAGTAGACGATGCAAATGAGATGTCTTGCAAATCTTTCCTCCTGGATTCGACTGTTATTTTTGTAAGCTTTCGATATCTCGGGTTATACTACGTGTCGTGGTTTACATTCATCCGTTCCAACAACAATGTCACCCGTTGACGGAATTTTGCATACGATAACGAAGTTCGTCGTCCGCGATTCGCCTTCGCGTAACATGTAAATACGGAGCTCGTTCTCGCGACTCGCGCGTTTCATCACGATCTTTCCGCTGCGTTGCGATAGGTGCCGATAGTCGATCGAAACACGATTCGCGATTCTCGTCCGTATTCATCCAGTTTGGCGTACGTTTCCGCGCAGCGTGCATTAGCGGCATTATCGAGCGAGGAAGTTTGCTCTTTATTACACTCAAACGTGAATTACTCATCCGGCATTTCAACTGCAGCCAATTACGTGGATTGAGTGACGCAGAGTGTGCTCGCGGGATGAAGCCAAGAAAGTCGTAATCGTTCGCGTTCGATATCGCGGCGCGAACAAAGTTTCCCACGCCGCGCTAAGTCGCTCGGAGGTCTTTCGCGATAGAAGGCTCTATTAAGGACACGCGAGATTAATTGTCCGCCACTCGATCGCATCGGCTGATACTTCACGGCGACGCTACGCTCGACGCGGTTGCGTGAGTCAGATTCAATTGGCAACTGCCGGAAATAGATGCTTCGAAATTCTATCGAGTCGTTAAGGGGAATTTAATACGTATTTCACATGAAGAGGAAGATTTTCAAATAAAAATAGAAACTTTTGACTTTACTACCTACATAGATCTGATGGAAATATGTAACAAGATGTAATCTCTATCAAAGAGACTTTTGCCGGTTGAAAATATATATTACAGAAACTTCTCTAAATAAGAACGAAAAATGCCAACATCGCAGACGAAAATGTTCTATTAAAACGTCTGTCGACTCATTATGGAATACATTCTGCGGTTCAAGTTGATTTTTAATTTTGCTATTTTATGTGTTTAACTTGCTAGCCATGAAAATAATTTTTTTTATCCTCTTTGTCACAAAGAAATATATTAAATTCGATTGAAATCGAAGCACGGATGTTTTCTGAGGCATAGTTCGCTTTTAACTGTTATATCATGCGGGCGTTTCACATTTCCAATTTAAATGCCTGCGACTTTTTCATTTTAATCTGTTTCTCGGGATGTGCATGTAATTACGTAAACCGTATATTCGCGACGTTAGCGCCCACGCAGACTTTTGCACGTTTTATCACGGCGCAGTCTCGCAAAAGGCAACGCGGCAGCAATAATAGTGCCTGGTAATTGCTGCGGGTTCCCGGATTTCACAAAGGTGAACTGGATCTCCGTTTCACTGAAGTGTTCTCTCCGGTGTCTCGTTGTGCAGCTCCAGCGGGGATATTGCTAAAAATAATATTGTCGCGTTCGATGTGACAATGTCGTAAAAAAAAGCGTAGCGTATATTTCAAACCCGGCTCCGATTTTTATCATCCGTATCTGAAAGAATTCGCGAGTTAGCAGTACCCGGGACAAGCCGGCAGTAAAGCCAGCCGGCGCGATAAAAACGGACGCATTTCGGGTTAAACGTTTCCCCAGAAACGAATTAGGGCGAAGTAGGGTAATCTACCTAGCGTTGAATATCGAGATTCCCAGAATGGCGTAACCATTCGAAGTAAGCTCGCGCGTTACGATACGTTTTGCTTCATCGATCGCGATTTGATTGTGCCGAGAGAAGGGGATAGCATTTATCGGAAGAATAAAGGCTCCTTATCTTTTTTCTTGTTTTTGAGGATGTAATAATAAAGAAATGATTGTATTATAATTTCTCGGAGTATAGTTCTGTCACATTCAGAACGGAGTTCTGAGAAGTTATAATGCAGGTTTTATCTCCTACAAGAGTATGCAATTAGAGGTTCATTTATATTTAAAATATCGAGTACGTTAGCTTTGCTTTGAAGTTGAAATTTTCGCCATTAATATTCTTGTAATCAGTTCGCGATTAATGGCATCTAGACTTTGATCGTGTCCTCAAAATAAAATATCACACAGAATACATGACACTCGTGCAATTATCTGAAGCGAATATTCAGTCTTTTTTCTTTCGCCAAAATTTATCAAGAATTAAATTATTACGCGGTATACTTTTCCAAAGAAATCACAATTTATCGTTATTAGAATGAAAAATTAGAATGGGGGATAAAATAAAATTTTCTCGGTTGGTAATGTGGCTAGCAATATCGAGCTATTTAGGTACCCCGATAGTATTCAGAGCATTACATGGGTAAATCAAATTCGGATGTCCGTCTAATATTCATGTGATTGCCAAATGGACTGAATTGCGGCGACAGATGTAAATCATAGGTAGGCAGCCGAGAAACATGGCTAATGGCTTTAAAGCTAAAATCTCCTCATTAATATATAATTTTATATAATATTCATATATGTTTTATTAAATAAACATTAGCGTTAACGTTATATATATATGAATATTATGTAAGACTGAATTAAGTATGTAGGACTGAATTAAGGCAACTTTATTGTATTCAGATCATTCCCTGAAAACAGAATATGGAACAAAAAAATAGAAATAGAAAATTATATTGCCGCGCAGGAAATTACATTGATCCTCATATTCTCTCGTGATCTTTATTACATGTCGCGCATTCCATGAAGCACAATTTGACAGTCATTAATGTTGAAAATACGTGCAATATCCATATTAATAGCATCGAGAGTTTAATTTATCCACGTTCCTTTGTGATTGCGGTGAAGCTGCATATTAGTGCGCTGAATGTTTACTAACCGCACAGTGATATCACATTGGAAAATTTAACGAGCGCATCACACGGGAGGGTGGGCACTTCCTGAGCGATTCGCCTCGGAATTCCACTTCGCGTTCCGCAGCAGCGTGCGAGCATAATGCGCGAGACGACGCTACGGTTCCGCGCCGTTCGCGACACATAAAGCACGCCTGGCTTTTCCGCATTTACAGTCGATCAATCGCGCACATAAAAGTTCGCCGTACGAGAACGGGTCTGAGATCGGGGACGACGAAATCGCTCGTTAGCCCGCGAGGAAAGTAGTCGTTCCGGCGATATCGACGGCGACGCTCCGCAGTAGGAACTCGCCCCCGAGGTTTTATTCGCGCGGCCACACCACCGCGACGATTTAGCGTCAGTAAATTCGCCTTACTTCCCCTTTCCCTCCTCCCCCCCCCGCCCCCTCGTCAAACTGCACGGGGTGCTAGAGGACGGTGATAGTAGACGGCGGAGAAAAAATAGGGGTGACGGAAGGTCGAGAGGAGTATTATCGCGTAAAAACGCTCAATATTCCGCAGACGTATTCGCATGCGGGGCGACATGTGCGAGGAACGCCGTCGCGACGCGGCGGAATTCCGGAAGCGTTACACCCTCCTCCGAGGTAAATTTTACCCCAAGATTCCATCGGCTTGAAGGGGCTTAACGAGCCTGCGGAGATCATATTTTGAATAACGTGGTATCCTTATGAACTGAATAGACGAAATCTTAACTGTTTTGTTAAATTTTGAATTAGGCGTTGCCGTTATCTTCTAAGCTTAATTAGTGCGATTTATTTCATTAACAATCTCGTTAGTGTCGAGCGTATGTATGATAGTATTCAATCGATATTGAGTTGTTGAATATTGCAAGGTCCAGCCAAAAGTTATTAACGCTGCTTCAAATATGTCTTTTGAGTGAATTGACTATATTTATATAAAAATATCGCTCTGGAAATGTTAAAGCTAGACTCCTAAATTGATATTATTATTTAATTAATATTTATTTTTTAATCAAGTTCGCTCTATTTCATACCATTTGTTATTTCAATACTTCGGTGTTTAATAAGGCGGGTTGCGCATAGAGTAGATGGCCAAATTTTAAACAAATCGAATGATAAAAGCGATTCAAGCGTTGTTGGCAGCCGGACCTCATAACTATCAAGTTTATATCGCTGCTATATTTCGCGAAACGTTTAACTGTGTCGCGAAACAAGATTTACAAGGAAACCGTGGCGCTTTTAATAACGTAACGAACATGAAGTGTGAGTTTCTCCGATACATAAAATAGACTTGTCCCGGAACGTGGCATCGGATATATGGCACGGCTACGATCGCCATCGGGTGCAGTGCGCATAGCAAGCTCATAAAATATGAGTCTCCGTTTCTTGTCGAACAATCAATTTAAATATCATAAGCGTAGCTCTATATCGGAATATAACGCAAAAACGACGAGCATCCAATGCGCATTGCTCAACACGGGGGATGTTTATGCCGAGCGCGCGACGCTCGCTCTCGCTTCACCCTTTTATTTTCCGAGGGCGCATCGCGTAGATATAACGCAGGATATTGCCGTTCTTTATATTTTCAAAGGATGCTGCGCGTCAGGCGCCGGGAGCTACGAGCGAAAAGAGAGAGAACCCCGTGCATACGTACGTACGTTATATTATGTGCAGCATCCGCGACTATGCGTGCACGTGCGTAAGATGCTGTTCGTTCAATCTTGGAAACGGGCGGGGGTGGTGAGACGGATGAGGGTTCGAGCGAAAAAAATTTATCGCCCGCGATGCGGTTCGTCGCGTTCATAACCCGCATAATGCACTCTTCACGCTCGTGCCATGTGTTGCGAGCGAAAGCGCGGAAATTGTTTACACACACACACACACACACACCCACACACACTTTCGTTGGCGCAGTGAAGGTTTTTCTCAGCCTGTTTTCAATCCGTTTATTCGCGTTACCTCTCACCGTTTCACGAACGCTTCAGAGATCGCAACAGAGAAGTATTATAAAATGATACGGATATTAATGTATTTTAAATACTTTTGGACGTGTATCATCAAAGTGCTTACGTTTAAAAAACCTCTCTAAATCCGTTCCTATATAATTCAAAAATAATCATGAAAGTCAATAAAAAGATAATACTATATAAACTCTTATTTTAACAAAAGGTCATGTTTAACGTGTTTAAAATTCAATATGTAAATTCTATTTACAATCGTAATTCGTAAGCTTTGTTATTGAATAACATTTTATAATATATTTGTATAAAGAATGTTGTAGAATGTTTGTGTTTTGAGATACACATAATGTGATAAAACAATGTAATTAATTTTTTAAAAGGTATATAAAATATCACACAATGCGAAACTTTTAATGAAAATTTGTCAATAACAAATGGAAATTACTATTGTGTTAATTCTGCATCGTTGCTACGTGAAGAAATTTAAATATATTCTATATTGTATATAATTTTCATTTAATACAATCGATGTTTTCATATAACATCTCTTTTGAGCATATGAAAATTGTAAAATATAACTTTTATCACTTCACAGTGAAAAGTGTGAAATGCGCAATACAGGAAATGCATATTTCTCATGCGAAAATTATAGAACGTATTTCTCGAGAAAACTCGTATATATAAAATTTATTATTCAATGCGCCAACAAATGTTATTTAGATAATATTTTCTGAAAGACGAGTACTTGAAACAAGCATATAAATTGTTTAGAACCGTCTTTATGTCGCAGATCGTTAATTTGATTACGTACTCTAGTCGTATATAGGTTATAAGAATAACACACACAAAAAGAAAGCAGCAAACTGCATTATATAACCAGATGTTCTTTACTATAACAAGAATTTGCTCGCAAATAAAATAAGCTTTACGATTTGCAAAGTTGACTACATAATTAACTGCGTGGCGAAGTTAGTGCTTCGCAAGAAATCATGTTCTAAAAAGTACTATACAATTTATGCTACTCGATTAAGGCTTCATCTGGTTAAAAGTTTTTCCGATTTTTATCAAAACGTACGTAATAAGTTTTTACGTAATAATTACAGTTACTTTATTCGTAAAATAAGAAGGAGACTATATCTTTTTACGTGCGTTCTTTTTAAAACATTTTGGAGAAATAGTGTACAAGATTTATAATTAAAATTTCAATTTAGTTTAACAAATGTTAAGCTATAATCAAATAAAATTTTATACCGAAAATATAAACAATATATTTTCGGCACTTTTTATTTTCCATCTTTGTGTCGCAGTTAAAACATTCTATTTTTATCATAAATTTTTACTATCGTATTGTTTTAACATCAAATGAC
Source organism: Aphaenogaster ashmeadi (assembly GCA_003063805.1). NCBI lineage: Eukaryota > Metazoa > Arthropoda > Insecta > Hymenoptera > Formicidae > Aphaenogaster > Aphaenogaster ashmeadi. Next base: position 19,226 of record NJRQ01001597.1, on the reverse strand, counting down.
GGATTAAATAAAATTGACGAATAAAAGTGCATAAATATCAATGTTTGCATAATATTATTGATATTCAACTGTATTGATATTTGATTGCAGCGATCTTTTCATTGAAATATAAGTTGTGAATTAACAACATTCTGGACAAAATCCCGTTTGCCATAAAAATTTATGGTTTTATGTAAATACCCACTATTCTCAGAAACTGAAAATTTACATACGAACGTAATTCTCGGGAGTATATTTGTGTTTATGAAGAGAAGATATATTATTCTTTTTATTCCGTGAAGATACACTTGAAGCTGTTTATGAAGCAGCAGCCGTAAAACTATCTGAAGCTGCGTTATGATAACGCTGATGAAACATTGATGTTCATCCACCTCGCTTTTCTTCTTAATTAAAAACTAGAAATGAAACTTTTCGATATATAAAGCAAGTCGGTAAAATTGAATTATATAAACTTATATCATATTGTACGTCTTGCAACATTTATTAACTTCGTTGCTCTAATATTATCTGTTAATGTATTAATTCTATCATCAACATTTATTGTTAATATTAAGTTTCTGCAACGCGTGAATTTTTATTAACTTATGTTAATTTAACTTTAGCGTTTAACTTTTTAAAATTAACATTTTTTATTTAATTTATAATTGTACAGGCAAGGTACATATGTATAAATAATACTATTTAAATACAATAAAAAAATCTATATATGTTATATGTTTATATTATATAGCGATTATAAATATTCTATATTAATGCATTATGAATATATAGAGGAGTGTAATCAAGATTTTAATTTATAGAAGGCAAGATTTTGTGCAATTAAAAATTTTCGTGAGATTGCTTATAACAGGAATCGACACCATGGCGGGCTCCGAATTGGGTAAACGCCAGCATCGACATTAATTCTTGGCTCTCCACTTCGAACTGTCACGCGCTCGTATCATGGTACTTGAACTGTTAAAACTCGGGGGGTTTTTATCAAACAGATAATGCTTTTAATTTTTCACTTTCAAGAACTTCACATATTCAAAAACCAAAAGCACATTGTGGAGAGTAAAGAACTATAGAAGCTATTGCAATCATTTCTCAATTATGCCTTTTGCAGCTAAAATGTATATAAAATATCAAAAGCTGTTTCTCTTTTAATATATAATTAAATATTATAATACTTTTAATATATAATACTTTTTACATATTCTATTACTAATTTGGTATCAATTTTTTCTCAATAAAAGAATTGACACAATGTCCATTGAATTATATATAAATGGTATTATATACAGGGTGTTTCAGGATCCATGGGACAAACTTCAGGGGTTGATAGGTCTCACCAAGAGAATCAATTTTTGTTAAGGAACTCGTGTCCTCCGACGTGTCCTTAACACTAAAAAGCTACCGATAATTTATATTTACCGAACCGGTCGAATGACCGGTTTTTAAATAAAAGTTTTATTTTTTCCAATTAAATGCAGGCAATATGTTTATCAGAAGAAACAAAAGAAGAAGAGAGACAGATATTGAAAAATTGATTATATGTATATTAAGGAAAAGTCTTGTAGTGTCTTTTGAGGAGCGGTGATATTGAATGCAGAATTTTTAATCAAAAGTTTAAAAACGGTCATGTGACCGGCGGCGGCAGCGGCGGTGGTAGTTTTAGTGTTAAAGAGCTATGTATCCTGATCAGACCGCCTATGAGGTAGGCAACCGGTCGCGCGGCAGCATTCCGTGTGACATCTGACAATACTAATCTACACGTCCTTTGATTTTGTTTTTGCTTTAATTGTTTTACATGGATTACTATTGTCAAACGCCACGTGGAATGCTTGCATGCAACCGGTTGTCTACCTCATAAGCGGTCTGATCAAGGACGCATAGATCTTTAAGGATGCATCGAAGGATACGAGTTCCTTAACAAAAATTGATTCTCTTGAGACGTATCATCTCCTAAAGTTTGTCCTATAGGTCCTGAAACACCCTGTATTATATACATATATAATAATATATAATTCTTTATATTAAAAAAATATATAGAAGATGTAAGAAATGACTCAAATTAAATATACGTTTAACGCAATTAAATGCATGCCAAATTTGAATTAAATTGCATTATTTTCTAAGTAACTTTGCGATTATCCGTATTAAATCGCGATTTAAAGATAAACATTCTAAATACTCGCTTGTTCTACATTGTGCGCTGCAGTAATTTATTACGCAAAATGTCAAAGGAAGAAAAAGTGTCGCAGTATGGAGTGTGATTGCGGCACGTTGCATTAGATTGTATTATACTACGTACCGCGAGACACAATTCGTACTCACAAATGGTTTTAATGGCTTACTGTTTGTCTCGTGTGTGACCACAGTTTGTTCGCAACAGAACAATCTGGAAACAATTTGCGGGTCGCGTATGTACTTTCCGGAAAACTGTCTGCCACGTAGAGTCGCGGCAATGAGCGAATCTCCGCTCGCCTCCGGCTAACCAACATTTTGTTCAAGCTATCCGCAAAGTCGATATTAATTATTTCGACGTACGGGAACAATTTCTGCCAGTTATTGCTTACAGTTTCGATAAAAAGTACGAGTTTCTGGAGGAAAGGGGAGATTGGGACATGGTACGAAATGTTCGTTAGACATCCGAGTGATCGTTTTAGGATTCACAATTTTGTATAACCATCAGATTAACGTATTTCTATTTTATATAATGTTTTATTAGTAATGCCTCTTTCTATAATATTTTATTATATATTTCTATTTAATATTTTATTACATATCTTTCTTTTATAGAGAATGTCTCGAATTTAGTAAACTACTTTGCATTTTTTTAATCAATTTGATTATAACTTAAAAACTATTTCGTACAAATAACAATTGTTTTTTAATGAAATATTAAAATTAGGTAATATAAAGATATATTTAGATGTTGATTATCGTTGCATTACATAGCTGAACAATTTGCATACATACAAATAACAAATTAATAGTCACAGAAATCATAAATGCTTCTTCGATCAAAATAAACTAAACCTTGTTTCTCGAATAAATATTAGAATTAATCCGACTGCGATCTATTTATCGAAATTAATTTGAAATGCAATGTGAACAGAATATTTTAAATAGATTTATTTCATAAAGTGTTAAATATTTGGTATAAAAATAACGTTTTGTGATGGTAACAATAGTAACTGTATATTTACTGTAAAATAACGTTCTAGGGAAACAAGGAATCCACTGGCAAATGGCTGGTGTTTGCTTTAGCGACATATACAGCGCATTGTTGCGTATCTAAGGTCGATGCGTACACAAAGTCACCGTGTTACCATTCGCACGTCGACCTCGAGTAAACAGATAGTGGCGCGAGTTGCTCCGTGTATCGCTGTATTATCCTTCGAAACCTGATTGGCACGAGTCGTTCAATGGCTCATATGTGGCAAGCGTATTCGATGCGCTGAACAATGCATCCGTTTTCATCGACAAAATGCCGTGATGCATATAAGCAAACGACTGTTCGTCGCGCACGTTTTAATTACTCTTTTAATTTCGGGAGTGTTGTGTAAAGTATCGCGCGATCTTATTTAACCGTGTTTTCGCGAGTGCTGCGTTGAGTGGGTGCAATGAATTTAATAACTGTGACAAGCTGAGAAAAGGGGAAAACTTAACAGAGGAATTGGGTGACAGCAGAATAATCTTAAGATTAATAATTTATATATATTAGAATTAATTTTTATATATGACTTTTCGGAGAATTAATTGTCTCTTAACTGGAGTGTTTATTCAAATTAATCAAAAAACAAGAGAATTAGAGAAAAAGATTTTTATTTATAAAATCTTACAAAAAAGTCTTACATTTAAGAATAAGTTTTTAAAAAGTTTATTTTAAAAATTTAATGTAAAATTCATAACATTGACGAAATATGATTTTCGGGTTTTTTCAAGTTAAAATGCGATTGATATAAAATTTTTTCTCAGCTTGGATATATTTCTGATTAAATATATTTTTTAGCTCTTGACCGTAGTTGTTAATTAAGCCTGTGAAGAAGAATTACGAAATTAATTAATATTTTAATGGACGTTATTGAAAATTTAATATTTAATTAATTTAATTAATAGAATTGCTCTTCGTAACGTGCTCGTGTTTCGCGTATTGTACAAAGGAATATAAAATCTTTACGCTTATCAGTTGACTATAATAATTAGCCGCCAATAGAAGAAAAAGTTTTCCTTTCCATCGATCTCTAACTATATGTGAATGAATATGGCCAGGAGCCACGAAAGGTAGGTTCGATTTGGCTAGAAGAATGGATAGAAGCTGCACAAGATAGGTACAACATCATGCAGTATAGTATAAAAGATATACAAGATAGATTTATAATACATTTTCGCATACGTGCGATTTCACGTAATGGAAGACGGAATGATATCAATTACAATTGATACCCGTTGAATACTACGTTGATACTAATGATACAATTAAATCATTCATATATTAAAGTTTCGATAAAAGTCTCAGACATACTTTCCACGTAGGACCATAATAAGCCTTCAGTTTCATTTTTCCGTTATGTCTAAAATTGTAAGAAAAATTCTTGATTTATTAAAATCATACAAATTCACTTCTCTCAGAATAAACAAATTTTGTTATGCAAAAATTTGACATAACGTAATAATAATCAATTGATTTATATAAGCTTAATATAATTTATATAATTTATTAACTTGAGAACACACATAATACATCAGATAAACATCAGTCTGATGAATTTTGGGATTAGGCTAAGAGTACATTTAGGTCGATTACCATCATTTCACATAGCTGAACGATTTGTATATATACAGTTAATCGATTAGACTGTTTACTGTGCGTGACCCTCGACTGGATTATGTCTGCAATCGATTAACTGGGCAATCGATCGACCACACTCGGTTAACAGATACCGATACATCTACTACAATTAACCGCTTAGCGGTGTGTTCAAATTACCTAATACTGCTTCTCTTAGTATCGTGTTGACTTCTCTTGCAATTGAAGCGGCAATCTTATTTTAGGTGTAGATCTAAAGATTATGTAAGATTAGCCTGATTAATATGGAATATTGATGAAAATCGTATCTCGATATAAACATTTTGTTATATGAAAAAATATGGAACAACTTGATAAAACAAACCAATACCCACAAACAGCCAAAAAATCAATTTGAACATAAATACATAATTTAGAACTTAATAATTTTATTTTTATGTATTTTATTTCAATACTTAGCTGTAGTTAATGTTAGACAGTTCCTGTTGTTTTTTCTTTACCTTGTTTTATTAAACTTCAATTTTAACTTATTTCGTGAAATTAGTATTGGATTATGGAAACTAGGTCAAATGGGAAATAAAACTGACCTCAAACATATGATATTCTAGGTCTATTTTGTGTACATTTGTCACAATTTGCCTATAAATATTAAAGGAATGAATATCTATAAATGCATTATATTTATTATAACATAAACAGAAAAAATTTATTTAATGAAATATCAATAACACGTGGAACAGAAAAAAGCATTTTAATTACAAAAATTTTGTTAACAATAATATAGAATACAATGAAAATTGAATGCGAAAATTGATGCAAAATAAAATTGTTTTCTTTTCACATCTGCAATCAAATTTTCGTGTCCACCGAAATAGCGTCTACCAGCTTAAATTCGCTTGGTAAGATTATAATTGTTAAAAATTCTATTTTTAAACAAGAAAATTTTGGTGTATTTTATTTATAAACAAAAGACGCAGAGAATCGATATTTATTGAACTATTTTCGTTCGAAATACAGCGACAAATCAGATTGAAGAACATTTGGTAGAAAGATTAAAAGTAAAATCGAGTAAAAATCTTTTCTGTAAATAGAATAGAAAAACAATTATGTGAGAAAAAGATAAAATTCTTAGTAACATGAAAGATTAAATTTTAATTAAATATGATGTTACTTCGTACTATCAATTATTATATATATTGAATTTTTTATACATACAACATCTCTTTTTCGTGATTAGAAATTTTCTCAAATGGTGAACAGTTTTGCAAGAAATTTAGGATTGCTTTTTAGTCGACAATGCAGTCAGGTTGGAAAAGTCTAAGGAAACAAAGCAGTCGAATTTTTAAGGCGCTCTCGATTTTCGCTGCCTCGTCGAGGCGAATCAGCGAGCCTGTTTACTCGGATCTCGTCGCACGAACTTTAAACTTCATAGGCAAGGCTCGTCGTAAATCAAGCGTTTCAAACCGGCCACCTGTAGCATCGCATCGTACTAAAAGACGATCCTGTAGGTACTTCTTCGCCTTAGCTTGTCATCGAAATAAAACGGCAGATCATGATTAAAATAATATTTAGGCCGGGAAAACAATTAATTTTATTTGCCCTTTTTTAAAAATCTTTTTACGTTTTGAAAAAGTGTATTACGAAGTCACTATAAACTCAAATTAACTGTATGAGACTTATAATTGAGAAAGCTATAAAAAATGTAATATTTCAGAAGGGCAAAGTTATATTACGTTCTTCCATTTTGGAGACAAACTTTTTTTAAGTGAAATATTTGATTGGAAGAATTTTCTATTAAGTTTTGATTATCTTTAATTTAAATGAGATTTCGACTGCGAGTATTTTGTTTCTTTAGACTTTTTAAAATCCAGGGTGCGTTGGCGACTGGAAATTTTCAATTAAGTATATATAGACACGTTCACATATATACACGCGAATACATGTTTGAAATTATTTTCTCTATAAATTCAACGATAATTTCACATGTGGTAAAATAAAAATTTACGGATTTACGAGACAATGTTATTATTCTACGGATATAGCTAAACGATATCTATCAAAAAATCGCGAATCAAAATTGTAGAATAACAGAGATCGTTTATTTTTTTACCAATTCGATGAAGGAATAAATTTGCTTCGTTTGTCAGACAGATCGTACAGATTGTGAATCGCAAGTGGGATGGGGTTTGACAGTACTCAGGGGCCATGGAGAGATTTCGACGCGACATAAATCGCAGCACGCACGTTACACTGTGAAATCTGTGGACGATTTCAGAGTGGTCTGCGGAACGATTCGACGGAGCGTCGCGACGCTTATGAAGTAAGGTACCTTCCTACTGACGTTGCCTGGTTCACCATTGGGAATGGACGGACTTGCCGTTAAGGGATTCCAGTGATGTCCGTCCGTTCGAATGCCGACTTCCAGTGATCCGGAAAATAAACCCCCCTTCCTCCGTCTCCTACCGCCCTCGCTTCCTACTAGCCATACGAAGTTATGAACCTCCACTGGCGCTCAGTTGCTCCTGCAACCGCGCAAACGAACTCGTCCGGCTCGGATTCGATCTCTTCGAGCAGTAAAACAGTCGCGTGACGTCTCGCGGCAAAGTCGATGTTGGATGTCCGATATACGAGCCTTCAGAAAGGTATTTGCAGTTTCCGGATCGAAGTTATGAGGTATTCATGGCACCGTAGAGGACCTTATCATTGCTCTCGTCGGTGAATTTTAATACCTCTGCTCGATGAAGCGGACCTTGATCAATATGGACACGTTCAAAGTTCTGTTGCCAGTTCAGTATCGGCAAGAGAGTCCGTTGCGTTAATATTTCCTTTTATGATTGGTGCTACACATCTGAATATGTAAAATATAGTATAAAATATATTTTTTAATATATCATATTACACACTAAGTATATAAAAAACTACTATAAAATTACTAAATATAAAATAAGAATATATATATATATAATATTATATAATATATTATCTGATAGTAGTATGTGATAGTAGTATCTAGAAAAATGTGTATCAAGAATTGCATAAATACCCTAGGAAAAAAACTATATAATAATGTAATTAAATTGAGGATATTTTTCTCTTAAAATCATATGAAAAATCGTGTAATTTTTATTTCTGATACATATTCGATTATATGACTTTAAAAAATTTTACCTTTTCAGGACTCATGTAAAGTAAGATCCAAAGCTGTAGAAAAGAATAATAAACTTTAATAAGTAATAATTTTTTAAATTGCTTGCTTATCACATCCGTATCATTTAGTGTTATTGCTTTAATACGCAAATACTCTTTTTTACTATCTTTGATCATATGATTGTGAAAGTTCACAAAATAGCTAGGAGAATTGTAGCAAGTTCATAATCACGATATTAAAGGCATTATTGCGTTCAAACAAGTAGTACAAATGAATAATGCTAACTGTGGTCTATTGTTCGTCGTGAAAACGCGTGTCCCCGCAATTTTCGTTATCTATCGCAATCACTTAACGTTTAGTTCGACGACAAACGACTTTCTACCCCTGTTCACGCGTTTAAGTAATAACGACGTCTTTTACCCTTCGCGTTTCGATTTTGTACGCCACTAAAGCGGGGATTGTTCTCGAAATAGCCGCAGCACGATGATAAACGCGGAAAGGTACGAAGGCGTTTCCTTTACGAGGCTGCTTGTGCTAATCTCATCTTAAAGGGGCGAGATCGAATCATTGTTCCATGTTTACAAACGACCATTTCTCTTGCAATACAATTTAATTGTCTCTTTATTTATTGTTACAATTATATATATACACATTTTAAACTCTATCTTACAGGATTTCTAATCTGTAAGAGAATCTTGTAGACAATTCTAAAAATTGTAGATAAACAAGATTCTATTTTTTATTAGCGATAATATTACTAAACATTATTTGTAATAAAAATGGCAAAAGTTTCAATTTTATTGGTTTAAATATGATTTTCAAAATATTTTTGATTTTATCCAAACAATATACAATATTATCTCGAAAATTATGAATTGTATCTAAATTTTAAATGGCCGCTATTAATCATTGATCCTGGCTTTGTTTTAGAAAATGATATTGTGTGATACCGCGAATAATATAAACTAATTATATGTCCAGTGTTCTCGCTTTTGTTGCAAGTATAAAGATGCGTATTATATTTGCTTAATCAGTAAAAACAAAAGCGGTATCCTCATAAAAGACTGCTAGATACGGCTATAATATTTGATAAGAACTTCTGTGCAATATTTGCACGTTTCTTAAAAGACAAAAACTTCATTGTGCTGTGTTGCATTTCTATTAATTGTAAGGTCCATTATCTACTGCTGTTAAGAACACTGTGTAAAGAAGCTTACATATAACTTCATAGTTTAGAAATTTTAGTTTAATTTTTTCTGAGATGTATTGCGACTTTTTTACTCTGCAGAGATATACTACTATTTTAATCAGACATTTTTTGTAGCGAAGTAAATAATTGACATTATCATACTTTAGACTTTCTAATATTGCATCAGTTTTGTTTGCTATATGCAATTAAAATTTCAGTTTCTCTGACTTAAGAGATAAGAGTTGGATGGAATTTCGAGATGTATATATATATATACATTATACGCGCAGATATAGCAGAAGCTTGAGCGAAATCCTTGAAAGCATATGCTTGTGTAAGAAGAACTATCATAGTTCAAACTCATTTCCTTAGACTCGCAACTTTGAACAAACTGCTCCAGGACTCGTATTTTAGGACTACACTCCTGGAACAGATACAGTAAGGCTGAGGGTGCAAAACGAGAAACGAGGAGGACGGATCTCTTCGTTCGTTGCGCAGAGATCTCTTTTCTCCAGTTTCATTGTTTCAGCGTCCTTGAGCGCGGATGTCCCTTTCTTTTTCTCCTTTTTAACTAATTGATACCCCTTTTGTCGATGAACGGCGACGGGGAGAGCGCTTTACCGTCGCGGAAAGAGCCGTAATTAGGGGCTATTTATCGCTGGCCTTGAGAAAATTTCTTCTGCATCCCTCGGAGCATCTATCTTACTTTCGCTTCCCCGTTCCGGAGCAGATTTCACCCCTCCCCCCTCCCGCTTCTTCCTACAGCTAACCCCCGCTCGAACGGTTCTCGCGCGAGATTTAGCAGTATTAGCGTCAAATGGAGGACCGGGTCGTTTAAGGCAAATTGCGGAGATATCGTTAAAAGGGTTCGCTCTGTACGGGTTTTAAGCGTATTTACGATCTTTCGACCGCTAATTAAACCACGAAACCTTATACGACGTGCCGCATAAGAAGAATCTTCAACTCTAAATGGCAAGAATTCGTGCCCCTTGAGGAAGTAATAGCCTTCGCGAGGAGTCAAAGCAATTGAAATCGCCAAGGTTTTAATATGCAAATCGCTTTTAAATATTGCACGGCATTCATAATGTTGTGAGAGTTTAATGAGCTTGGAAGGATTATTTCGCGAATATTATTAGCCTTTAATAACAGTCTTTAGATGAAGCATATCGCGCGTTCTTAATTCTCAAAGTAGGAATTCTCAAAGAAGAATTATCTTCACAGATAAAGTATTGGTTTTTTCCTGGTAGATATTATTAATATAGTACGATAATATTTTAAGCGGCTGTTGGTTTAAATCAAAGCTTAAAGATTTTTAATAAATAAAGCATATTTTTATCTATATGCTCTTCATTCACTATTATTGCTTCGCTAGAAGAGTAATACATAATCTTTGAAAATTGTATGTCTAAACATATACTTATAAATTATGCATAAATTATACACATATCTTTTTCACTATTTATACAATTGTATGCATAGGATTTTTTAAAATAAATTGCGCTAGAACTATGTGGTAACATCTTTATGCATATAAAAGTCGTTTCCAAAGTAATAATTACTCCATTAACGTTGATTATGTATTTATAACACGGTATAGCTGTACTAATGAATAAAGGCTGTACTTGCGCACTCGTTGCATTAATTGACAATGCATCGACTACACGACATGCATCTCCCTTGGTTCCTCCATTAGCGGCGCAACATAATTTTGTGAAGTCAATACTTTGTGGAAGCCGGCAACTTATATTACGCTGGAAAGATTATGCAAAATATAAGCTCGTCGGACGCGAATTTCATTAAAAGCCGGTAGTGATCGAAGGCGAATAAGTATTTTCAATGGTGGAGATGAAGCCGATCGATGAATTAAAGCAGCAAGATGGTCGATACTAATATAATCGTCTTTTCGATTGTATAATCCCGTGATAACTAATAATGTCGTTATGTCATGCTAATAGGTGTTTCCTAATAAGCTCTCGAGGCTGAAACTCGGAATTTCGGACGCGCGTGCTTATCGTCACTGTCGATCCGTGAATGACAGAGATATTATCGACCTAATGTTTAAGGTAATTCGACCAAAGCACCCATATATGTTTAGCGAAATGATGAAAAGATACAAAATGAGAAAGAGATATAAGATACAGATACAGTTCATTAATTTATAAAAAATTCCTTTAAACAAGTTCATTTACTCTCGCACAGCAGTTTGATAGCTGTGCATAGATATGCGAATAAGATTTTGACAAATACGGAGCTTCTCTGCAGATACCTTTGTACAATCTGTTTTACAAAGCCACGATGCATGTGAACATGACAAGACTCTTGGGTGCACTTTATTACTCTTCGTGGCTGAAGTATACTTCGGAGAGAATCGTAATTATAATCCGCAATTTCATTTCGTGCACGACGAATTCCCGCCACATATTCTCTGTCACTGCATCAAAGATGCATTCGCGTGCACTGAGAGCACTCCAGTGCGTCCAGTGCATTCGATAATGCGCGTTTGAGATCGTCTCGGATGTCGGGTTGCGTAATCGTTGCCTATGTAAATCGCGGACTCAAGAGGCTTGTAACTTGTCCGTATTACATGACGGTGAGTCTTCAGACTCAAGTTTGAGGATATGCCGTAATGTAAGGTGCAAAGTTTATAACCCACGAAGGGAATTGGTTCCACGCGATAAAGTAAAATAAAACCGTACATTATGCGATCCGGTTTCTCGGATCGGAAGACATTTGAGAAGTTTATATTCGTTTTAGGGACAAGGAGAGAGTACTTGAGATAACATTATACTTCTGCATTATACTTCTTTAAACGATAAGATCTCATTATTTATGAGTATAATATTTATGGTATTTAAATATAGTAATTTAATGTGAATATAATATTTATATATAATAATTCTATATAAATAGGCGCATTTTAATAGAATCAAAATATCTGAATAGAAATTTTTTAAAATGTTATTTGGATTCTAACAATAAGACGAAAATATCGTCGTTTATTTTTAATTAAAAAAAGAAAAGAAAATTTGCAGCGCTAATTCTTAAAACACTCTTCTCTTCTCTTCAGTAGCGACGGGGCAGAAAGAAAATATCAATCTCGATAGCTGTCTCGCAAATCATAAAGCTGCCACGATGTAATGAAGATTAAGCATCACGGTGTTATAAGCGCAGCAGCGCATGTTTGTAAATTGTTGCATTACGGCACGTATACATTGCATTGTTGTAGGTAACGATGAAAGCGAGCTCGCGGTGTTGATCATCCCTGCAACTTGGGGGCCCTTTAGACGCGTAGGGTCGGATATTCTCCATTCCGCGGCTTTGAAACCGCCATCCTCCTTCCAGCCGTGTTGCTTTCTCCTCTGTAGCGCCCGGAGGAAGGGCTAGGCTTGTCTGTGAAATACAAACAGTGCATCATTATTGTTGAACGCAGATTCACGGCCGATCGCTCGCCGAAAGCTGCCGATGGAAACTTCGTCGAACGCGACGCGAAAAGAAGGGCTTCATTGTTACCCTCTCAGGCTGCTCCTCGTTCGAACCTTCTCGCGTTACCCTCTTCTCCCATGTACACGCTCGCTTTATCTGCCTTGAGCTTGTACCCTCTTTTACTGAAGATATATAAGTAATACTGTAACAATATCTCGCGACTTCCTGCTGACTCAGGAAATGCCTGTGAACGACACTTACCGGTCATTATCTGGCGTGTAACGAGTCGAACGTATTCTACGTGTGTACTGTCGCGGAAATGTGAAGTTAAAAACTAGAGATAAAAAGAGAGAAAACGAGAAAAAGGAATCTCTTTGTACAAGGTTGAACAATAAGAAAAGTGACAGAGGGAACCAGTTGCATCGTGGATTGATTAAAGCTTCTGGCTTCTATTGTGATTTCTACTGTTGTAACAAAAAATCTTTTACAGAGAGATACTTGTCCAAAGTATTATTGCCAATTATTTTCTCATTTACATGAAGCTGTGACATTAATGTATCATATAAATTATTACTAAATACGTATTTATTCGTAAAAATTAGAAATTAAAAATTAACAAATTAAAAATAAGAAGTTTGAAGTCGAGAAAAAGTACATTCGTACACTCGTAATATAATTTTTTACATAAAACTATAAATATTAAATATAATAAAACCGTTTATTTTAGAGTTAATAATTTAAGGTAATTTTTCAACTTGTCTAGCGTAAAAGTGTATGTCACGTTTTGTGGGAAAGAGTTAAAGAATTAGAGAAAACGACGGTGATAGATACCCTACTTTTCTGTTCCCTGTTTTCGTGATACGCTCTTCGAAGTCGATATTTGTGATTATTGCTGAGGCCACCTAGCCGATGAAATGTACCTTTCGATTCGTACAGACTCAACGAACTTTGCTACTTTCAAGTGAAGTATGCTTCTTCCCAAGGAAGTCTATATCTTCGCATGTACGTGCGCACAGATACTAGAGCAGCGTTCGCATCATTCTCCGGACTGATTAAACTTCTTTAAGTTTCTTCGTAATTTCCACTTCCGCCTGTTTCCGCCCAAGTACTCTGTCTCCTCGTTTCGCTACTGACTCTCGGTGCATCTTGTCGAAATTCGGATGAATCAATCGTGATGAACAACGCAAATGACAAACAGCTAGTCCAAACAGAAAAGTAAAATCTTCTCGTCTAAAGGAGAGCTGAATAAGAATCGATTCGGGAGAGCTCAACTTGATCGAGAGATGTAGTTCGCATTCGTTATTTTGTCGAGAATCGATAATGCAGTTCATACATCATTTGCCTCATTCTGAATTCTATCTCGGATCATTTACGTCCAAATTGATACAAATAGAGTATTGGAAGTCTCGTAAAAAAATAGGTATATTATAAAATACCTCTTACCATGTACTATAAGAAATTTTAAGCGTGAAGCAAACATAGAACCAGGTCACTCCGAAAATGAAACATGATATTAGACAAGTAATTAGTAGATAGATTTTTTTCATCTTTTCGCTGAAATGCAAGCGTATGTTTGTCAATTTCAACATAGAAAGCAATGTAGAAGAGATATAAAATTACCTCTGTTTCACTATCCTCGCGTTATTTTCTTACAAAAACAAGAGAAAATGCAGAAAGAAAATAGGAAGAAAACGAATATCGATTACGTATGCTTCGCGCGCGGCTTCGTTCCTTCGACATTGCGACTTTACTTGCCCCCTTCCGGTTGATTACGTGCACCTTTAATTCCCGAAAGATCGATACCGGAGAACGCGGCCGACTTTGTTCGTACTTACGTTTAGCTAACGAGCAAGAGGCTGTCCAAAGTATAATTTCCCTGCGGTTGCACCGCGGCTCGTCTTACGGATTAATTAGCTCGCGAGTCTCCTTTTGCGCTTTTTCATTTTATCATAAAATCCTCTTCGCCACGCCTTCTCTTCAACTACAATGTCTTTTTTTTCTGCCACATTTTGCGATTCTCCGCATTGCGGTGCGCGGATAGGTTGACAAAGGTCGGACTCGCTCGGGAAAAATTGTAGACGCAGGTACATTATCTCGGGGTAGGCAGGAAAGTTTACTTAACTTGCAGTTTAATTAAACATCAGCGTGTATTATGACTACTTAAATTAGAAAATTTTATAAAGTCTTTTTCGATTTTTTGCAGATTAGTTTCTCGCAATCTATTTGCAGCAATACGATTCTGTCAATGTCTAAATTAAATTCTATTAAACAACGAGAATTGCGAATTTACAAAATAATCAATATTAAAGTAATATAAAATAAAACTGACATAATTTAATTTCATTTTATCGAGTCCTTTGTCGTGTAAAAATTCTACAACTGCATTCTTTTATATGCATCTCTTTGTGCGTATGCAAAGTAGAAAAGAATATATCAGAGAAAATATTGCGTTTCGCGTATTGAAAGAGGGATAAAAGAGAGAAAAAGATCCTCTATCTCTTCGTATTCACAAACAGGCTACAACTGTGTCCCGTTCTCTCGTTCGTTGGTCAGGCGTTGATTGGTTCTCTTTACCGGCAAGTCGCTACCTGTGTCCTCGTTAAACTGGACCGATCTTCGCGTTAACCATCACGCTTGCGTGTACTTCACTAATGACGGAACTGCATGAGCGCTAATTGGACACGCTCGAGTTACTTTGTGCCACGATTGGTGCCTTGATTGTCGAGGTTAATTTATATAAAAAAGTAGGACGATATATAATAAAGATTTGTTCTTTAATCAATGAATTTTTATTTACATAGTATAAATTGCAAGATGCATTTAGTTTGACTAAAAGATTTAGCTACTTTTGACTCAATCTTATAAAAAGATCTAAAGATTTTCTTTTAGCCATGATTTATTTTAAATTTTCAGTAGAGAATTTCCATGGAACATGTATTTGTTATTAAATCAAATTTTTTAAATATTTAAGAATACACGTTTAGGGCTAATTTTTATCTGACGTACTTATTTTTTTCCTTTTATGACAATATATTTCGGAAAGAAGAATTTCGTAGAACAAGGTTAATGTAAATTTTTTCGCTTTCCTCTGACATAACTCTCGCGTGGAACTCACGATGGCATGACGTAAAATTTGAGTAAAAAGTTTGCAGAAAACGAAGTTTAAATTGCAGGGAAAATTACGAGTTGCTAGAAGTTGTTTGACATCGCGAAAGAATTTGTCCATTTGCCGAGGTTGAAACAATTTATTTATGAGGAATTTCTGTCGAAAATTGAATGCGAATTGTCAAATTGATAAAATTCGCAAAATTCGTTACGTAAGGACTTACTTTAATAGAATCATGCCCGCGCTATCGAAGAACTATCTTTGAATTTCAATCAGAGTAATTTTTTCCTATAATCCTTTCACATAACGAATCCAATACGCGACTGCACAGTTAAAAGTGCACGAAATGCGCCAGCTCCTTGAAAAACGCGCCGTATTACGTCCGGGGAATTAAGGAAATTCTCGTTGGAAGTGCGAGCACCTCCGCGACGCTGCGAATGAATTTTCGAAGGCGATCTCGGCGTATCTGATCTACGTGCAACTGCTCGCCGATCGCGAGTTCCTTTATCGGGTCCCCGCGTCTCGGGAAAGAAAATGATAAAAATATCTACGTGCCCAGAAAACTTCACCGACGGGGTCCAAAGCCGATAGCGAAGTACCATCGGAATGCCTTACACACCTTAATTGCACCACCCGGCGTAAGCTAATGGTATTACCGCACGCCCCTTTGAACTCGAAATTCAATTATTTTATAGCTCGACACGCCCAGTTACTGGCACTTAAGGGAAACGCATAGAGTGCTAAGTGTCCAACTTCTTTAGGCGACGCGATATACCTCTAACTTCTTATTAGCGTTCGGAATTCGTGATTGAAGTCAACTCCTAACTCGCAAATTTGTAAATGTCCGACGACGTCGCGGTATCCGTTTCAACGTTTCTCGAATGTGTCGTGGCGTGAGCAAAGCCGTGGCGAGGGTGAGAGTGAGTTTTTACGGGGTGACCTCGGCAGAGTGAAATTAAAAAACAGCATTCGGAATTTCAATCGGAATTTCCATTACCTAGGAATACCTAAATGTACCTGAGGATATAGGGTTAAAGTATTTAAATAAGCAGCCAAGTTCTCCGATTTATTACGTCCATATTGAAATTCCTTGCTCTTATTTCGACGTCCTCTGCTGATCGCATTCCTGCCCTGGGCAGGTACATGCTGTCCGAGCGCGGAGTGTAGGAAACATTGTTTACGCATAAATTGTCTGCGTAAAGCCTAAAAAAAGAAATAAACTACAGAGATGTCACGGATAAATTTTATAGATGATGATTAATGCGCGTGAAGTCGAAATGGTTTGACTGCTAGAATTCCTCGCCTAAAAGAGTGCGGAAACGAAGAAAATCTTTCGCCTTCGTAACGTTCCGCGACGGTTATCGCTTAATTAAGTTTTTCAGATAGTAATTAAGATAAATTTCATTGGTAATTGGGTCACTTCTTCGCAGCGAAAACTGTACGGCGTTAGATCCAGTAAGGCGCGTAAACATTTTACGATCCGGAGATTCCTGGTAACGACAATAATTAATGATTCTATGAGTTATTGGAAGTACTGGGAAAATGCTCTGCAAATAAAGGTAAAGTAAAATAATATAATCAAACTGTCGTCCTTCTCAATTCATTTCCAGGAAGAAGCACGAACGGCATTAAAAGCATTTGTGTTACGTTTCCTCAGCACTTACAATCCTCAGTAATCCTAGAATTACAATAAAATTTAAAAATTATATAACATGCGCACACATACAACATAATTATTAGCGATGCTTTTTGATATAAAACTTTTGAAGAAAACTGACAAGCAATTATTTAAACGAATTTAAAAGAAGCAAAATTTTGAACTACTCTTTAGTTGGACCGGTATGTCATTTCTCCCGCTGAAAATCAGCTTCTTAGTTAACTCTCCCTCGCGAAAATTTATACAAATATTCGTCATGCCGCTTAAGAAGCGGAGCGGAAGACGCTGCGATTATAACTAAAGAACTTAACGGGATTTAATAGTACGCCGTAGAGTCGGATAAAGGAGAGGGATTATTTTCTCCGCCGGCCATCGCTTCATATACATGTATATGAGATTTAATAGATACCTCTCAGACACCTTTATCTTTTGCAGACTCTAAAACCAACATAACTGGACAAACTGACGTGCAAACTTAGTCGACGTCTGCGCGTCTAACTTTCCTCTTTCGCCGTCACTACCGTGGACGCCGCCGAGCTTAATAGTCGGAAAGAACAATACCCAGCATAGCGACATAAATTTGCGACATAATAAATACCGTTTCTGCAAGGCAAATCGCCAAGTTTTGCAACAGCTATCGAGAAATATTTTAAGATCATTAAGAGAGAATAAGAATGAAAGAAAATTAAGAAGAATAGGTTTGCCGTTTTTAAAAAGAGCATTAAACGCTGTTTTTGTGAGATAAGAAAATCAATCACTGAATAAAAATTACAAAACTTTATGTACTGTAGATTTTTCAAAATGTGAACAACTGCTATACAAAAATGTTACGTGGAGTAATTACAGAAATTTGTAAAAATTAGTAACAAATTAAAATTAGTTTTAATTTACAAACTGGTATAAATTTTTTAAGAGTGTAATACATTTAAAATTTAAGACTTTATAAAAAAATGATTTGATAAATATTCACTATAAAATTATTTTGCTTTCTTTAATGAAGATTATAAAAAAAAGTGTCTGCATTTCATTATCTCTGTAATGCATTTCATTGTTTCTGTAATTATTTTGTGCTAGATATCGTTGCCATTCTGGGAGCACATATGTGTCACATATACAATATAATAAATTGCTTCAGTATTTTGTTTTTGAAATATTTACTATCGTATCGCAGTTCTCTCCAAATATGCTTTCGAGAAAGATGCACCGCGTCCGGTCAGGCTTGAGCAATGATTGCGCAAGCCAGAGTCCGGTGTTTCCAAAGTTCTGAACACTCGTCTGGGATCCCACGAAGCCGAAGCTGAAGTTTCACGTTTCACGTCAGAGAAGGGCTGAAGGCACCCAGGAAGAATGGACTAGCTCAAGTTCCTGGACAGAGTGAGTTTCCAGGGAAAAGCCGGGAAGGGCTCGGAAGATAGGACACCCGGAATGGCAGCAGTAGCCGCTATAAAATCATTACGTTTACCTTCCTTCGTGGTAAATACCCTACGAAACTTTCAGCGAAGTTTAGGTCGCGCCGAAGTGCTACTTATCAGATTCCTATTGTAACGACAATTATCAGACCGTTACGATTCTTTGCTATCATTACGTTTCGCTGATATAGTCAAATTAGATTAAGTTCTGCCAATTATTGCTTCGATGATAGAAAAATGACACAAGTTGAAAGGAAATTGATATCCTAAAGACTAATATATTTTTGTGGAAAAATGACACATTTATAGCTTGCTTATTTGCTTATATGAAAAAATAACTCTGATAAATGAAATTTACACTATACTAGAGTTGTGCAGTGTTCGAATTTAGGAAACGCATAATATAGTTTTAAAAAATACATTATAATTGAAAGTATAACATTGAAAGAGAAAATGAAGCTACGCAATTCACTATCCTAATTTTAAAGAAACGTTATTT
>NJRQ01001596.1:2234-19358 GCA_003063805.1 Aphaenogaster ashmeadi | reverse complement strand
TGATAAGCTAACTAACAGTTAAATCATATGTTTATCTTTGTCTAATTCGAAGGAGAAACAAAGAGAGACATATGATTTAACCATCAGTTAGCTTATCAAGAAGTTAGAATAACCGGCCCTAAGTCATGTTGAATATTTCAGTCAGCTGTTCTACGATGGTCATCAGACACTAGCCGTGCAGCTATCCAACATGATACAAGCGGAACCGCCATGCCCACCTTCGGATCGACTGCTTCATTTGATGTTGATCGGCGCTTCTCACGAACCGGATCGTGCCAAGAAGGATAATAGCACCAGCATATCCACGTTCGCGTCGAGCTTTGACAACACCTTAGGTCCTGGATTAGATCTGGAATTCGAGACTGAGACTCAGACTCAAGCCCCAGAACCGGCACAGTACGAAACAGCGTATGTCACATCCCATAAAGGAAATTGCAGGGCTGGAGCTTTCTCGGCAGATGGTCAGTTAATAGCTACTGGCTCCGTAGATGCCTCGATCAAGATCTTGGATGTGGACAGAATGCTGGCTAAGTCCGCACCGGAAGAGATCGCGCCTGGTGATCAGACCGGAGGCCATCCGGTTATAAGAACTTTATACGATCACCTGGAGGAAGTAACATGTTTGGAGTTTCATCCTAGGGAGCCTATACTTGTGTCCGGCAGTCGTGACTTCTCTGTAAAATTGTTCGATTTTAGTAAAGCCAGCGTCAAGAAGGCATTCAGAACCATCACGGACGCGGATCAAATTCGGTGCCTGTCTTTTCATCCAACCGGAGACTTTCTCATAGTCGGGACCAATCATCCGGTAGTTAGATTGTACGATGTAAATACCGCACAGTGCTTCGTATGCAGCATACCGAGCCACCAGCATACAGCCGGGATAACGAGCATCAAGTATTCGCCGGACGCAAAGACTTACGCATCAGCGGGGAAAGATGGTAGCATCAAACTTTGGGACGGCGTGTCGAGTCGATGTGTGAACACCTTCGCGAAAGCGCACGACGGTTACGAAGTATGCTCGGTGATCTTCACGAGGAACGGCAAGGTAGTAATTCTGGCGGTAACGTTGCGCGAGATTTATATACATGTAAATTGCTGTAGAAATTTACTTGACTCGATTCTAATTAGTATTGAGTAACCGTATAATTTTGGATTCCAGTATTTACTGTCTTCAGGGAAAGATTCCTTGATAAAATTATGGGAATTATCTACTAGCAGATGTCTAATAGCGTATACAGGTGCCGGAACTACAGGTAAAAGACTATAAATGTGCAGGGTTGGGTAGTAATTAGTTAAAAAGTTAAATAATGAAGTTAAAAAGTTAATAACATTTAACTTAACTTAGTTTTAAATGAGTTAATTTTTAACCAACTAGTTATTTTTAAAAGATATTAACTTTTTTATTAAGTTAAAAATTTATAAAAGAAAAAATACATTTCCACATAAAAACAATATTTCTTTGTTATTTCATATAAACTTAATTTACAAATAGAATATTATATTTATTTGATAATCCATGTTATAATTATTTTGAATCTAAGTTTAAAAAATTACGACATTCTAATTTAATATAAATAATGCTTTTCAAAAAAAATTAACTTTTAATTTAACTTAAGTAAATTTAATCTTAACATAACTTTTAACTAACAATGAGTTTTAGTTTTTTGTGTATGTAACTTTTAACGCAACTAAATTAATTTTATAAGCTATTAATTTCAATTTAATTTAGTTAAAAAAAGATATTAACTTACCCAACCCTGTAAATGTGTTTAGACATACTTGGAATACGCTTGGTGCGGTATGCCTCGTTACTGTTACGTTAATACGATCACGAATACACGATTGACTATATCGTTTTTCACAGGTAAACAGGAACACAAGGCACAGGCCATCTTTAATCATACCGAGGATTATGTGATGTTCCCTGACGAGGCCACTACTTCGTTATGTGCATGGAATTCTCGTAATGCATCAAGAAAGCAGTTGCTGTCGTTGGGTCATAACGGTCCCGTGAGGATGATCGTGCATTCACCAACCGCTCCCGCATTTTTGACATGTAGCGACGATTTCAGGGCAAGATTCTGGTTCCGAAGAATGCCAACGCACTAACGGCTCGCTGTTAAAATCGACAGTTAAAGGACACTAACCGCGGAGCGGTCTTTCCAATAATTTCCATCTTATAGAATAGAGTATACGGAGATTAAAAGACATTTAAGATCGGATACATCAGTATAGTTACGAGAAAAAAAAACGAAAAATGGGTATTACGTATTTATACAACTTTCTATTTTATTTAGATTCTAAGCAACAAACTTAGCACATTTTATTTTATTTGTGTTAAACCACAGCTGTATAATATATACATATATATGATAGAATAATTTCAACATATTTACATAATGTTTCATAATGAACAAGCATAAAGAGAAGTTCATCTTCATTTCAAAGCAGCATATATAATTAAAAAATCCTAAGGTGATCACCTTACAATTCTATAAATTATCAACAACGATATAGAACGACACACGAATATACTACATAGAACGTTTTTGAATCAGGTAGGTAAACCAAGTACGCGAACGCGATGTTAACCCTTTGCGGACGGGGAGCATGTTTACATGCTCTCCGCTTATATTTCAGAAACTATTAACCTGATTTTTATGAAACTTGAAATACAGAAGTTTTTTGATGGCCCTCTTCAATTTTGAAGTCAAAAATTTGAAATTCACAAAAAACCTCTGTATTTCAAGTTTCATAAAAATCGGGCTAATAGTTTCTGAAATATAAGCGGAGAGCATGTAAAAATCCCCCAAGGAGAACAGAAAAGTCAAAATAATGTCAATTTGACGTCATATTGACCAAATTTCTGTCATTTTTTGGTCATGATTGAAATCTCGATCTAAAAATCAAAAAGACAATAAAAAAGGAGTCAATATAGTCATTTTTAAGTCATCTGAGATCGAAATTTCAATCATGATAAAAAAATGACATGATTTGGTCAATATGATGTCGAAATGACATTATTTTGACTTTTCTGTTCTTGGGATGCTCCCCGTCCGCAAAGGGTTAATTAAAATTCAATTAAATACGCGCTCGTGAAAATCATTTTCGGAATTGCTGACAAGGCTCTTCGTCGAAATTATACCGGTTTTAAGTTCTACGGGGTATTCCATACTGCGTTTGCACTTTTAATTATTGTAAAAGCGAACGTCGCTCGTATTACAACACGACAGCAAGTGCGTGTGATTTCTATTTAAAAAAAAGAAAAATTATACGCGCGTGTAGGGTGTTACGTCCAACGTTTGATTCGATCTTATTGTGAGGTGGAATCGCATCGCTGCTGACGTGTGAACGAGCCTCGTCCTTTTACAATAATAAAAAAAAAAGAAACTAAAAAAAAGGGACGCAGCGTGGAACACGCCGGCGAGAATCTCTCGGGGTCGCGCGTTGCGTCGCTACGCGCGTAGTTGGCCGCGGCGGCGCGGGGCGGCGCGCCGAACTCCCGCTCTGAGGTTTGACGAGGTGTCACGTGACCCACGCTAACCGCCATCTTTCCTCATCGTATAAACAGTGCGACCGGGCGCAGCGCGAATTCTCGCCGTGGAATCGTGGATTTCCCAGTGTTTTTGAGTGATTCGCACGCGAAGAGATGTCGGACGCCAAGACGGAGACCAAGAGCGACAACAACGTCGAGGATGCGTCCAAGGTAAGCGGGCCGGCGGGCACGTCAGAAACACCTTCGTCAAGCCGAGTTTTCATGCCGTGAGCGGCGTGCGGGCCCCCCTCCCCCGCGGGAGCACCGGGGCCGCGGGGACGCTCGTGCGTCCCGCCGCGCGTACTCCTGGGGGCCGCGGGCGACGGTCGGGCCGACGTCTACGCGTCGTACGCCGCGGCGGCCGCGTCGCGACGCGGCCGCGCCATGTGGCGTGGCGGCCCGCGCGTCGGGCGACGGCGCCGCGCGCCTCCGCGCCGACCGGCCTTCCTTTCTTCCATCCGGCGACGACTTTGCCGTAGTTGCGTCGTACGTATGTACGCATGTCCTGTCTCTCTCTCTCTCTCCCGACGTCGCCAAAGATGGTGGATGTTTTTTTATCGCGCGAGCTCTCGCGGACCGAGGGAGGATCACCGCCGCTCTCCTCTCACGGCTCTCCTCCCCCCCTTCCCCGTCTGATCGTCTCTCGCGCTCGCTCGCTCGCACGCCGCGCGAAAAGGCGGGAAATCGTTGCAGCTCGCGGACGGCGTCGCGGCCTGGAACGCGGCCGCGCGATGGCCGCCGTCGACGTCGACGGGCGGGAGTCGCGCGTTGCGAGACGAATACGCGGCGGGCAGGCGGGCGCACGGCAAAATGGCGGGAAACTTGAACGCGACGTTGCGAGCCACGGCGTACGGCCGGGCCCGACGGTTCAACGGTCCTCGATAATCTTATCGCGAACCATGCCCCGCAATTTATCGTGTCATGTCGCGTGGTGCTGTGCGCCCGTCGCCCGCTCCTTCTCCTCGAACAATCTCGAGACGTCGACTCGAGCGCGCGACTGCGTAACACCAGCGTACGTTTCTCGCGGAGAAATATGTGGATACGCGCGCGCACACGTGCATACACGCGCGCGCGGGCGTGTACGTGTGCGATGGAGAGAGAGAGAGAGAGATGCGCGTCGGTGTGCGAGAGAGAGCGCAATGAATAGGAAAGCTTGATTTTTGCAGGAACAGTCGACGGAGGAGAAACCAACTCCGACGAAAAACAAACGAAGTGGCACCAAGAGACTCTCCACTCTCGAAAGGACCGCTCAGGAGGGCGAGGCAATCTTAAAGGTGCGTCTCGCGTCGGGTCGCGCGATTATCTGAGGCAGGAAAAACTTTTCACGTCGGATCGAACCGGCTTTTATCGTACGCTCCAAAAATCTTCGTCGAGGTCCCGCTGGTCAAGGTCCTCGCCTCTCTCCCCTCCCCTCCTCCTAAGCCCCTTGGTTATTTCCCTCCGTTTTAGCCTCTCCGTCTCGTTGACTTCGCCTGCTGCCTACGTGAGCGTTTACGGGAGTGGGGGACGTCGATCGGTCGGGGAGGGAGCAGCGAAGAGCGAAATAAGCGCCCTCGGCGAAGCACAGGGACCAATCGTTGCGTAGGCGCCAATTACAAATTGCTATCTATATCTGGTATTAGGAGTAAACAAATATATATATATATATATATATATATATATATATATATATGTTTGTTTACTCCTAACACCACATATAGATAGCAATAAATTATATATAAAATAATAAATTATATATATGTGTATACATATATAATTTATTAACTGTATTATTAATTATAATTAATAATATAGTTTAATATATATATATATAGTTTATATATATATATAATTATTAATATAGTTAATAAATCATATATGTATAATTAATAATATAATTGTTTATCTTTATTTTTACTGATTATCAATAAATCAACACGACACTTACACCCTGTTACGGCTCTAAGCCCGATTTTTTATTAGTGATTTTATAATCATTTGAGCCTTTCTACTTTATTAATAATATAGTTGTATATATATGTATATAATTAGTAATATAATTAATACATTATATATGTGTAAACATATATATATATATAATTTATTAATATACATGTATAAACTTATTAACTTATAAGCTTACATCGCCAAGAAGTGGACTTGGTTTATAATTTTCCTTAACTCACTCATTTATCCATATTTCATACCTCGTTATTCTTATTTTGCAAGAAATCACTTTCGCTCTCTTACCTATTCCACCTAGTCTGTACTATATCATTCTCTTCCTATATACAAGGTCTAATCAAACTTCTATTTACTACAATTTGCCACCCTACTTACTTTCCGTCACACCTCATTCTACCTCTTTACCTTCTTTCTAATATCCTCCCTCTTTCTCTCCACAAATTTCCTCAACACATTATCTTTTATCTTGTCCAATTCATCGTTCCATATCTTTCCCATATTTCTTTATGTACGCATCGTAACCAATCTTTAATCCTCAACAAACATTAATTAGAATTTGAGCTGCAATAAAAAACGTTAAAATACTATATCTTGCGATTCGTGATTTGTAGCACTGTGTGCTTTTTTGAGGAAAAGTCATTTGACGTATCTGAAATTATATCTCTCTTTGTTGTAGGTATACTCGGCCGTTCGTTTTAAAACACTTGCTGTTACAGGGCATGAACAAATCCGGTGAAGTAGAAGGCAGGAGACGCACTCGCAGTTCAGCCAGAGGCCTAACTTCTACAACGCCAGTACCATCGCCACCCAAAAAGGAGAAGAGGGAAACATCGACGCGGGGCGGCGGTGGTCGCGGACGTGGACGTCCCAAGAGGCAGGAGAAGAACAATGAGAACAACACGGACGAGGAAACGTCGAACAACAAAAGCGAAAAGCACACGGAAGAGGAGTCTACAAAGATGGAGGTAGACGAGGAAAAGGAGGAGAAGGAGGAGAAAGAGAGTAAGGCGATACAGAATGAAGACAAAAACGCAGAGGGTGCGGACAGTAAAGACAGTAAAGACGCTGAGAAAGTGACCGATGCCAATTCCAAGGACGAAAAGACGGAGGAGTCGGAGGAGAACATTGTGGATGACGCTAAAAGCACCGCTCCTAGTGAAGAAAAGAAGCAGGAGGAAGTGAAGGACAGCTCGGACTCGAGTCAAGATGCGACGGACACAGCAGCAGAAGCGCCACCTTTATCCTCATCGGAGTCCCAAAATCCCTCCAACACTGTTACTACTGAGGAAAACAAGGAATAACCTCCTTTCGCCTGTTTTACTACTACTTTTATGTAAGTATCTCACAATCTATATCCTATCTTTAAGATCATCGAGTTGTTCTTTTAGAGTATACAAATCATAGTATTCTTGTCTTCAACTACATGAAATTATGTTCAACATATAATAAACAATCAATGAGCGATTTTAACATGAGATTTGTTTTACTATAGGAGGTACCAAGGCGGCGCACATATTGGGGTCACACAAATCCAGTCCCCCTCGTCTATTTTAACTAATTAACACCTTCTTGTCGATCGTTGCTTCAACCAGCGCATTAGAGTTCTGTTTTTATTTTGTCATTATTCCTATAAACAACAATTCAGCTTTCTAAAAAATATATAAATGCCGTAGAATCTGCTAATACAAATTAGCGTTAAGACATTGACTTCTTTTCTTTCTCTGCTCATGTCATATACTATATTATTATATATCTTTATAGGAAAAGATTGTAATCTGGGGAGCGATTATAATCTAAAAGATTATAATAATTTAGGAAGAGATAGTTAAATCGTTAATCTAGCATTCAGCTCGTCGATGTAATTTGATCCTTAAATCAGAACCATTTAGACAGTTCTTAAATGTCTTTTGAATCTTTGTGCTGGTATCTTCCACATTATTACTATTACTACCTTCGAGTGTCAAACTCCCAAAGGCTAATCTAGCCAGATTAATTTTTGTTTATCCATATTAACAGATGTTCTTTTATGGTGTTCTATGTAGCATGTATATTATATTTATATTATTTTAAATTTTATTCTGTTTGTCGAGTAATATAAAAATCTTGTCATTGCGCTGGTTAATTAGCGATAAGCAACGTGAGGTGTAGAGCATACGTTGTTCATGTACAATGATAATATTATTGTAAAATATATTTAATATGGACTTATATAGAGAGAAGTTGTTTTCAAATCAGAGCTGACATCCGGGTCCTATATTACAATGCCTACGATTCAGATCTGATGTGGAAGTAGCTAAAGATTAATTCGTACATAGCAAATTACTGTAATACCTTTATCGTATATAAATAGTGACTGAATGAAATGGAATATATGAGAACTATGGTGAAATGATTTCTCTTTTTCATGAATTAAGCGGAAATAAAATTTCTGAGAAACGCGCGTTGCAGCGTTATATCTATGTTTTCCTCCCTCGCATAAGCATCTACTAATAATTTTTAATTGATTTTCTAATCCTTATTTTCGCCGGTAACAAACTAATAACATTACAGCAGATTGTTTTTTTAAAGCGATCGGAAAAACAATTGTTGATTATCGAATAGAAATTTCTTACTGTTGTCTTATTCGCTCGAGGTAATTACTTTTTATTGCGAGATCTTTCAGCGCATCCCAGTTTTTATTAGTCCAATATTAAATATGTTAATATTATTGTGTATTTGAACTGTGTTGCGAGTGTACAGATAGATTATACAATTCATGCACTTATATCTATAGGAGATCGCACACACACTTGAGACACCAATAGTACGCGAGTCTAATGCAGTATGTTTTATTATGTAAACGTGTGCAATGAAGAGAGGGATTCTCGTAGAAAAACGCGGGGATCTTGCAATGAAAATTAACAGTGTGTACTACGCGATGAAAGTCGAAGGATTTTCTGGCCTTTAATGCCAAATAGGATTGCCTATACATCAAGTATATAACAGCACGAGAGTATAAATATTTCCTTGTAAGTTGCACTTCTGAAAGATGTTTATTGAAACTGTATGTTACGAAGGAACGTAGGTCTTATCATTCCATTTTTTCTTTCTCATATCAATGATATTCACGAGTATGTCCACCTGAGATTTTCGATTGTAAATAGTGAAGATCAAGTGTAATATACGTGTAAATAGTTTAACATTAAGCTTCGTGTATCACACTGGACCTTTTCTTGATTACCTTGTGAAATCTCAGTTCTTAGAGTGCCTCTAGCGTTAGCACGTTGTATGATATACGAGCGTAGAATATCCGGCGATTAAAATCAAAACCAAGCCCTGTAACACAGCGAGTTTACGTAAACCTTACCGCTTTTAAGCTGTATCGTAGAGATAATTTTCTTTTTCGCATGTATCTTACATGGGGGAGAATATTGTACGGTTCGATATTAGAATTTCTATGAAATATATATGCATATATAAGAGAATGTCCAGTTTCGTTGACGATCAATCGCTGAATTACGTTTGTCCATACCGAGCTTTTTTGTTTTAATACTTTATGATGCGCAAATTAAAAGTTTATAATATATACGTAGATTCTATCTATTCTATGATGCGCGGATTCTGTTCCAGTAAACAGATTAAGCATCGTAAGAATCGCTTCGATTAAAAAATCTCAATCTGTGGCTTCCTTTTAGAACGAGCGTTCTAAAGATTGCGTGATGCTCTCGAAATTTTAGAAATTTCAGATGATACGTCGACGTGCTCGCGTTTGCGTATGTCGAGATCACATCGGTTTATTCATCAGTTACAATCATGAAGACACGCGAATTCTCTGTATAATTCGGTTATGATTTAGTAGTAAAATCTGGTTACGCAAATATAATTTGAGCAAGTTTAAAAAATTTTTTTTTAGATTCTGTCCTATTTACAATACAAGTAAAACCAGAAAGGCCGATGTTATAATACAAGTGAAGAAATATTTACCAAATTTTAATTGAGAACGCAATAAATAAAATGGAACGATTAATCTTTCTTGATTATTTATTCACAAAAGGTTCAGCAAAAGTTGTATAAAGGTTAATGTTACGTAAAAATATTGTATAAATGTTGAGAAATTTTAGTAAACTTAATATTAACGGATTACAAGATCTTAACTTATGCTATATATTGATTCTTAAATATTCTAAATGTTAAGCCTAAATATTTTTTTAAGATGATTAATTTGAAAATAATGATTGAGGCTCGATGTGATTGTTAAGGCTTGATAACTATTAATAGGGCCTATTGATAATCCCAATAGGGATAGATACCCATTTCACTCCAACAAAGATTATATTCATTTCGTTTACGATATTTGTCGGCATCTTACTTAAGAAATGTAGAGTAATTATAATTAATAATTATACTTTTCAAATATTTAAAATACCGATAAACGTCGCCTATGGAACATGGAATACTTCTGCAAGGAGAACAGATAGAAGAGGAATGTTGTCATTATAGTTTATGAATCTGTCGTTACATGTTATTCTATGAATTTTTTTTCCTTTTTAGTGAAGAACTATAATTAATTACATTATCCGCTAAGGATAATGTTGAGACTCTGGGCGAAATTCAGTCTCACATATATCTTTACTTTTTGTAAATTAGATCTATAAAGGTCTCAAGTGTCTTTAAATTTCTTAAACACTGATATAGTAAATTAGCTGCATCAAGATTGCAATCTTACACGTTAATCTATAATGTGACGCATTAAATTCGTTTGCATACACAACTCACGAAGATGTAATAAATTGCATCTTAAACATCTCGTACTTTGTACAACATATGGAGTTTTGTACGACACAGAGAACGATCTCGTCGACTTCTAATGAGAATCGCAAGTAGTTAATATATATTTTGTTCCATAATGGCTCTATCAGAATAGATAATAACTATGGTTATTCTAATTATTGTTCTATTTTTTAATCTATCATTCTAAATTTTATTACGGTGAATATTTTATAATTTGAGTCAGTCTTCAGAATTTCACTTTCAACGAATGAGACGTCATTAATTAATAATACCACTTCTAATTGTTACTACAGTAGAAATTCAAACTTATAGTTATCCTCAGTCTTCAGAATATATGAGCTAAAGCGGACCTTTCGGAATGGTGCATTGTCCGTTAGGGGACGGTTCTACGATCGGAGCTGGAGTTGGAGCTACGCATTGGGGAACATAGGAGGGTTGTGGCCCTAACGTCGGGTTCCATTGTTCTTGCATGTGTGGCGATGGCGGCATAGCATGATACTGCATCGACTGCGGATACATCATCGGCTGCGAATACATCATCGGTTGGCCGTTCGTTGACGAGTGACCTGGCGGATACGCCTCGGTTGTCGAATAGAAATGCTGCGGGTATGACGGGGGTACCGCCCCATTCTCGGCTGCGTCGACATGCTGAGGCGATAAATACGGCACAGGTATGTAATTGCCGTTTCCTAAATAGTATGGTGGATTTCCCGAGTTGCCTTCGTTCGTGTAGTGTGGAAGCTCGTGGTACGGGAATATCGGGCTCGATGTTGTATACTGCGGCGGTGCGTAGCCGTTTGACGGGCCAGCTACTATAGGTGCTATTTGATGCGACATCGGATCCCAGTGATGCTGCTGCGACTGTAGCATGTGCATATCGTGCCTTCGCGCGTCATACGGATTTACGGAGCCATTCGGCATTGTCGCGTAGTGTTGACCTGGGAATTGCAAATACGCTGATTGGCGAGAGTTTTGCTGGCGGTTTCGTATCTTGTTACCTACAAGAAGAAATGAGATTTTTTTAAATGCATTACTCTCTCGAAAGTCTCAATTTCTGTGCAGCTGAGATAAACGGATTATTAATTATGATCAAACGGATCTTTAGAAAAAGGAATGTATGTACAATAAAAGAATATATTAGATATATAATTAATCGAATTTTCATATTTATATTTTCTGACTTTCCCTCCTTTAATCCCATTCGTATTCCTAACGGTTTGGCGCACATATATAAAAAGATATACATGTAATCAATTTAAAATAATTATAGATTATAAACAGCAAAATAATATAAAATCTGAATTGAAGGTTGTGGCAGTTAAAAATGTCTAAGTTTCATCAGAATAAATATCATCAAAACATTAAGTTCGATTTAAAATCCTTTTAAAACAAAATAGAATCCAATTGGAAAGTCGAATAGAATAAAAAGTTGGTCTTAGTCAAAATCGGAATAGCTTACCTAGAAAAAATCCAAAAAAGAACGGCAAATATTCGAAACAAGAAATAATAAAACAAAAGAAAGCACTATGAATAATTATAAAAATTAGTAAGTAATAAAAACATAATGAAACAAATGCAGATTAAAGTTAAAATTAGAACAATGAATATTAAAATTTATAATATTAGAAGTAAAGCATAACGCAAAGTAAAATAAAATTAAAGTTTATCAGAGATCAATCTAAATATGTACATACATATACAAGCTCATGAACAAAGAAGAGGACAAGACTATACTGAAAGAAACTAATAATAACTCGCAATGTATCTCTTATCCACAAAGCATAATAATCACCAAACATCAACGGTAATATCAAAATATAAATATATATGCCGATCGTTGACATTTAATAACTGGTCTTTTGGGTAAAAGATCGCTGGTATGTGTGTCATTAGTCTCTTCTGTACCGTCTTATTCTTTGTTCGTAAGTCCTGCCGATTGCTTCTAGTAAGTTCTAATTATATTTTAAATATTAAAATTTTTTATTTTGAGCGTTTATTGTTCTCTAATTTCTAATTATTTATTCATTTGCTCACTTAATTTATATATTGCTATTAATTATTAATTAACATGATTATTTTTATCCTGCTATCTTTCACTCTAAATTTGCTCTTGCTTCTTTTCTCTAGGTGGAACATTCCGATTTCAAGTTTGAACTTAATATCTTGATTTATTTTCTTTTTCTTAATCTTTGGACTTCATTTTGCATTGCAAGAGACAATAAAAGCGAGTATTTCTTCTATTTTAACATAGTATTCTTGTTTGGACTCTAAATTCACTCCCTAAAGTATTTACACATTAAATCTTATTGTTATTACCTTTAACAGTTCCAGTTTGCTTTCCTTTCTGCTGGATTTGATATGAGGAATCTTTCCCGTTCGAATTTTTCAGTCCTTGCTTTGACTGTTTTGCATTTTGCACGCTGTTCATGTTCAAAGCGTTGGGCATTTCAGCAATGGCATTTGCTCCTTCATTGCACGTTAACGAACAATTTTGCATGTCATTAGCAAGACGATCTATTTCCTCTTGCATATACGGGACATCTATTAAAAAATTATATAAAATAAGTTTAATTATCGATCTTTTACATGAATTTTTATTAACATATAAATTACTGTTCATACGAGCATTCGATGGTGCGCCTAAAGATTGCATGCCTTGATGACTTGGTCCATACATTATCGGTCCGTAATAAGTACGGAAAGAATCCTGTGCCAAGAATTATATTGATTTAATGTTCTATGATAAATTACAATTACAATTATTTTTCCGTTCATTACGTACCTCCATATGTAGCAGATGTAAATTATAAAAGAAATTCGATGCGAATGAATCTAAACAGAAATGTAAATGATAAAACATTACTCATCAACGAACAATGTAATGTGAATGCATAACAATAGGACCGTTCTTTTTAGCTGAACTTGCACCGAAAGATGAACAGTGCAAGAAATTCAGCTAAAAAGAACAGGGCAGCGATCACGTAACTTTTCCTCTAGGGCGAAAACGTGAAAAGTGAAAAGTTTCATGTAACTATCTTTTTCTATTGGTGTTGAATAGAAAAAGATAGTCACTTGAAACTTTTCACTTTCACGTTTCCGCCCTAGGAGAAAAGTTATGTGATCGCTACCCTGAGCTCATGCTACATATACACGCGTGCGCGTGCGCGCACTAGAATTCATAATTATAATTTTTTTTCACGGTACAATATCAATGTTATAATATATATACATAGAATTATTACAATACATACGATCGATCTGATTAGGGTTGTGTTCTCCGGTTATCGAGAAATTTCCTGGCACGTATGGATAATAGGGATACGTGTTGCCGGTGTCTGGGGCAACATAAGATACATTTGGATTGCCATACATGTTTACTTGTGAGTTACCTGCAATTAATATAATGGTAGGTCAGTACCACATACATTCCGATAAATTTTGCAAAAAAAAATTAAGATACGTATCTTCAGTAAATTAATTTAATTTGTAAGAAATGAATTCGTTAAGTATTTGTTGAAATAATTGTGTGTACGATGCGATGGCTATGTTGTAGCGCCAGCGACTAATACTAAATATATTAAATTTGTTCCAATCGATTAAAAAAATTTATATTATGCGATTTTAATTATGTTATTTAGTATACACATTCCTAGTAAGCTTAAACGAGTAAAAACATAAATATTCGCAAAAGATTTTTACAATACTTCCGATAAATATATAAGTATTTTAAATATTATCGTGTATACGAGATAATATGTTATTTGTTGAAAAATAATTACCATTGTAAGGTGAATAATAACTCTCGTTCGATACTTTTGGTTTCGAGCTTGAATTTTGAAGACTGTTACCAAAATTATTGAATTTTTCAGTCTTGTTTCTTGCAGTATTGTTCACCCTCCTAAATACCGCATCAGGTTTTTTGTGCTCTTCCACTATTTCCTGCACTACATTGCTCGACACTGTAGACTGTGAATTGTCAAGTTTAGTTGTCATGGGCAAGTTATTAGCCTCTTCCTACAAACAAAAGACGTGAAAGGCGTCTTTATAGTATAAGCATTTCGAATACAATGTCAAAATTTTACTTACATTTGTCACACGATTAGAAGAATTTTCAACAAAATAATTTTCTGTTTGGCTTTGATCTGTTTTACTGAAAACCAAATCAATATATTTGTGAAGAATTCAGTTTTTTTATTATAAAATGTAAAATAATACTATCTTTTATAAGACAGAATGCAGATATATTCTGATAGAAATACATACGAATGTTCGTTGGTTGTTTCAAAGCCAGTTTTATTAACATTGTTGATATTAACATTATCAACATCATTATTACCATCATTGTTATTTATTAATACAGTTTTGTTCGTATTATTCGATGTTTCATTTGTTATAGCTACGGTATCTTTTCTCTTTCGCGAGAAAGAATTATTATATGATTTTTTCCATCGTCGATCTAATTACATTTAAAATAAAGATCCATTATATGTACAAAATAATAATATTAATATTAATTTAATGTAACAATTTAATAAACTAACTTGAATCCGAAGTAACCGAATGGCTTCTATTAATCGGTACCCAATTTTTCTGCCTATTTTTTTTTACTAAAGGTAATGGCTTCAGAGCATCATATGGAACAAATTTTTTCTCTCCCAGATCTTTGATAAAGACTAAAACTGGTTCCTTCTCTGTATTCATTTCCTGAATATAACCGTGAAGCCAAAGGGGCCCTTGCTTCAATTTTTGTTGCTCAATTTTATTGTTAGTCTCGCTGGTACTACATTCTGGCAAATTAACGTGAACATTCTTGTTGTTATTTCCGTCACATTGCTCTAGATCGTTAACGCTAATCTCTATCAGACATTTGCCGCCGACTTGAAGCTCATTACTATTATATCTGTTCCAGCCTGCAGATTTTACCTCTGTGCAAACAAATAATTTTTTAAAGTATTTTATTCTTACTCGAAGAAAAATAAAGACGTAATGTTTATATCATATATTTATACCTCGTTTCAATTCGTGCCATATATCCAATTCTATATTGCGATAATAATCAGGAGCCAGCGCTTTTGCAACTTTATAAGGAATAGGTGGTGTTCCTTTCCAATCGGATTGCGTTTCGTCCACGTCACTATGTTCATTTTTTACTTTTTTGTATAAATCTTCAATCAATTGCCTGCAGAAACATGCCTCATTTCTTACAATTTACATTTTTAATATTTATAAACTTAAGGCTTAAATCACAATTCTCATTACGATTACAAACGCGGCACACATGAAGGCCTGATTAAATAACTTACTCCCTAATATCGAGATTTCCTTTCTGGAAAAATTTGTCATGTCTAAGTGCAGGACTTCGGTTATGTAGCATTTTATCCGCAACAGTTTTTATGTTAGGTATTTGATACATATACCTATATACAACTTCATAAACAATAGCTATCAAAAAAAGAAGAAAAAGAAAAGATTACAAAGAATTTTGAAGACTTGTTGACGTGACACGGCGTATATTAATAGGAAACGTTACGTACATTGGCAGTATGCGGCCGATTGTACAAAAGCCATCGGGTAAACAGGCTCATATTGCTTCGGTTCTGTGTGACAAAGCAATATAACGGCTTTTTTAAAGCCATTATTGGTAACGTTTTCGCATATCTGCTTTTCTCCAATGAATATGATTATGTCTCTTTTATAAAGCAGGGACATGGCCCGAATTTCGTTCAAGCCTCCCCACTCCGTAAAGCACTGCATTTCTTTAAGATAGTAATCAAATGACATTGATACGGACTACAAAAAGAAAGAACAGAAAAGTGGGCAACAATTTTCAATGACACGAATTTTCATTGATACGAAAACGGACAATCATATAGATGCTTACATCCCTGAACAAGAGTCTCTTCTTTTTCATAAAATCTATGCACTCTTTTCTTACTCGTAAATGATAATATTGCGTATGATACACTTGTTCGCTGATTGCTCTGAACAAGCATGTCGGATCTCTGGGAGTAGGTTTCCTGAAGTAACCCTCCTTCGCCAGCCACTGATCCACTGGTTCCTGCGCTCGTTTCGACATCCCTCTAGTTGACATTACCATTCAATATAAAAATATATTAAATGTATATGCTAAAAATATACGCATCTAGTTAACAAACCGCCTAATTTTTTTACAGAATTATCTCCACATTACCTTCTAATACATATATATTTTTTACAATATTAGATATGCTGGATTCCCCGCATATACGCACATTTTTCTATAGTAAACGTTACGTATGCTATAGATATATGCGTACATATGCGCTTTACGGAATCCAGCTATGGTCAAATATTCTTTTCGTTTGATATATTCTATTCGCAGGGTGTTAAGTGACTATCTCTCTTTTTATTTTATAAAAAAAAGAATAATACAAACTATTAAAGAAAATAAATTATGGCAAGTGTAGCTTAAATATGATGGTTTTAGCTAAACCTTTCTATTTATATTTTTAGTAATAAGCTTTAGTTTTATAATAGTTAATTTATATTCTGCCAATGTTAAAATAATAATAGAATATCACCAGTATCTAAGAACATTGATAAATAATAAATACTTATAGGCTTCTACAGTTTGTTACAGCTTTGTATTTAACTAGAGTATACCATACATGCACCAGAATTAAAATACGAAAGATCAGTAAATCTTTTGTCTTACTGTAATAAAAAAATCTGTGACATAGAAAATTGGCAACATTAGTAAATAATAAATATTTATAGGCTTTTATGATTTATCAACTTTGTATTTACATATATACTAGAATATACCATACATGCACTAGAATTAAAGTGTGAAAATCAGTAAATCTTTCGTCTTACTGCAATAAAAAAATCTGTGA
>NJRQ01001591.1:10944-25942 GCA_003063805.1 Aphaenogaster ashmeadi | reverse complement strand
GATCCCCGCGTCCATGAGATCGTCCCCCGTCTCCCCTGACACGTCCCGCAGAAGCCCGTAAGCGCGCGTAATACCGCTCGGCCCGCGCTCATTGGCGACCCCCGCGGCGTGTCCACTCGCGCACTCGACGGCCCCTCCGTACGCCGCTCCGCGCCCACGTACCCCGGATCTCGGGACGCGACACAGCGATCGTCGAACGATATCCGCTCGCTTTCTTCGATACAGTTGCGCCAACGGGCGCGTAGAGTTCGTCGAGTATCTACTGCGGGAAGGAGCGGACCCCAACGACGGCTCGATCACGCTAGCGATCAAGCGGGATTTGCCGGAGATTCTATCCGTTCTGTTGAAATTAGGCGCGAACGAGGACAGGGACGAAACGTCGAGATATCCGAGTCTTTTTCACACCGCGGTCTGCCACTACAGCGCGCGCTGCGCGGCGATTCTCATGCGACACAGAACTGACACGGACATCCGGGACCGGGACGGCTTCACCGCTCTGGATCTGGCGGTGAGACTCGATACGATGGCCATGGTAGAGACGATTTTGCTCGAGTATCGAACGCCGGAGAGCGTTCTCGTCAACGATTCAACCAGAGCCTTCGTGCAGCGACGATATCCCGAGTGCGACATCGATATTATGCTGATCGCGACTGTTCATCTGCTGCGAAAGGACGAGTTCGCTTTCGTTAGAGAAACGCCGACGCTGAGCCGTCTCTCGATCGAGCGAAACGAGACGATGCTGCGCATAGCCGTCGAGAACGACTGCGCCGCCGCGGTCTGTCGCGTTCTCGATCGCATCGAAGAGAATTTGCGCGAACCGCTCGCCCTAGCCACGTTGGCGATCGAGCGCGAAAGCGTCTCGACACTCGCCATGATTCTGAATTCGAAACGAAGCGAATCATTGACAACGAACGATTTGCGTTTATTGCTCGCGACGATCGCGCGACAGTTCGAGGGTTCGCCCGTAGAAGCGATACCGTTCGCGGAACGCGTATCGAGAAGACTGTCCGTCGAACGAGAGAAAGGTACGTAGATTCGCGGTCGTCACCGAGTCGACCCGTCATTTCATCGATCTGACTCTCGCTTTTCCTTCACAGAAATACCCTTCGACTTGAGAACCGAGGAGAGAATCGCCGAGATCCGAGACGACGACAACGTCGTCGACGAAGCGTGGACGAGACGCGCGCGATCGACGCGACGTCCGCGCCGTATCGCTGTTCCGTCGAGAACGACGACCCGATGTCTCTGAACGGTACGCCGACGAAAGGCGCGACGACCGACCCACGATCGACCGAAATCGGACCATGGATCTCGACCCACGCGGCTACGACGTCGAACGTTTCGATCGAATCCGAACCGTGGATCTTGACCCGTGCAGCGGCGACGTCGAACGTCTCGTTCGACGTCGCCATCGCGCGAAACACGGGCTCTCCCGCGAACGTCGAGAGAGCCGATGCGTTTTCGGACGCGAGAGCGAGAAGCGCGATCATCGCGAACGCGACAGATATCGACTACGCGTTCGACGCGAGAATGGAACGCGCCTCCGATCGCGACTCTGTCGGAACGGACGATTCCATGCTGAACGACGACGTGTTTCTGAACAACACGGTCGCGATCGCGCGCGGCGACGACTCGCCGCGCGCGTCTTGGCTGACTGTTGCTCCGATCGTTCCTCGCTCGACGGGACGATCGAACGACGCATACGCGACGCGCTACTATTCTACGATGATCGAGAGAGCAGGCGCGACGTCGACCGTCGATACGAGAACAGCGTCGGTCGACGAATTCGAAACGACGACGCGCTCTCCGAAGACGTTCGACGCTGTCGGTGTTAGACGGTCGTACGTCGTCGAAAATCCGATGTTTCATTCGAAACAATTTTTCGATGATTCGCGACCGAGCGAGAAACAATGAACGACGATCGAACGTTTCGAGCGACGCGAGCGCTCGCGCCGTTCGTTCGACGAATCGGAATGTGCGAAATGCGAAATAAATACACAAGAGTTTCGAGACGCGGTTTTTTTCATTTTTTTTCACCTCACGTATACACCGCGCGCATCGTACGCAAACGATCGCGCGTATCAAACGAGACGAACGCGACGTCTACGTCGCTGTTTCTCGACGTTTCGTTCGACGCGCCGCGACTCGTCGCCGGTCGTCGACAACGAGAGGTGTCGATTCGACGGATCTACCGTGCGCGTCAGCAGCATCGTCATCGAATCGTCGATACACGACGCGCTGACTACGATCGATCGAAACGTACGCTTTATGAAACGCGGCGAATCTCGTATTCGTTTTACGCGAGACGCGCGTGCCGAGCGACGCGCCGCTGGATCGTCAAAACGCTACGGGCAGCACGTCCTTTATCTGACTCTCGCGCTCAAAACGCGATAACGTCACGTACAACGCCCGATCGTCCATACCGGTGGGGTCGATATAGCACTCGGCGTAATCGTTCTCGGTGAGGGTCAATCCTTGAATCTGATACACGGTGGACGCCGCGTCGAGAACGAACGGGAACATATAGATTCGTTCCCCGCGCTTATCGGACCATCGCGATCCGTATTGATACGAAGAGACGAGCGTTTTCTCGATGGAGAAACCGCGACTGTCGTCGTCCGAATCGAGCGCGCGCGCCGAACGATTCTCGGATACGACGGTGACCGATTCGCCATCGGGAGCGATGTCGATCACGACGACGCGAGAACCCACCTGAACAGGCCACGAGGCTCGCGCCTGCACTATTCGATATCTCAGACCCACCACGACGAAGTGCTCGTCGACGTAAGGATCGTCGAGCTCCGACCACTCGTCCGGCGCGACGTCGACCGCGGGGTCTATCGCGCGATTGTCGACGTTCCCTCTCGCACCGATCGTCGTATCGTCGACGTTTCCTCCGGTGTTGAAACCGTCGAAGTTTCGTCCCGCGGCGCGATCGACGATGGTTTCGGAGGTCTCGAGAGCGACCACCACCTCGCGCCGATAGCGAATTCAGCGGCGCGCGTCTCCGACGTGCTCGTACGCCATCCTCCCGACCGCCCAGTTCGCGTAATTCGCGCGATCGTTGGATCGCACGATCACCCGAGGTAATCGACGCAGAGCGCGAGTCGCGACATAGCTCGACATGTCTATAACG
This sequence comes from Aphaenogaster ashmeadi, assembly GCA_003063805.1. Classification (NCBI taxonomy): domain Eukaryota; kingdom Metazoa; phylum Arthropoda; class Insecta; order Hymenoptera; family Formicidae; genus Aphaenogaster; species Aphaenogaster ashmeadi. The sequence goes on along the minus strand of NJRQ01001591.1, from coordinate 22,806 downwards.
TTGCACGGAGGCAATCCAGCGAGAGCGCACTCCCGCGCGCCGTCGAATCGCGAGTCGAACAGCGCGAGACGGCGCAGCATGCGCTCGTCTCGCGCTCGCACGTTGTCGTACATGAAGCACACGGTGTCGTATCCGAGCAGAGTTCTCAACGGCTGATCTCCCGAGTCACCGATGGCCGACTGTTGATTGCAATCACCCACGACGACACAGCGCGCTCGTCGCAGCGCGACGTTGATCAGATCCGCCAGAGAAGCCTCCATGAGACCGAACTCGTCGACGAAATACAGCTCGTTGCGCTCATCGGACACGGCTCGCGTCTCAGCGAGCCGTCTCAATCCGTCCAGGTCGACGCTTCGTCGTTCGATCCAGCGAGGCAAATTTCTCACGCCGAGCAGTCGCATGAGGAAAGCGTCGACGGTGACCACTTTCAATCGTTCGTCGTACTCGCGAAATTTATCCTTCACGCACTGTCCGAAGTACTTGGTCTTCGCCAGATACGTCACTCTGTATCCTCGTCGCAGTAACACGCCAAGTATGAACGTCTTGCCCGCGCCAGCGACGCCGTCGATCAACACTCTACGCGAGCGATCTCGTTCCGAGCGATTCGTCCACCTCGTGGCGACCGCGGTTTCGGCGCGGCGCGCTAACGACAAGTTGCGGGAGTCCCAATCGCGACGAGCTCGCTCGACTCGAGACACGAATCGACGAACGATCTCATCGTTGTCGAACCGTTCGTCGCGCGCCATCGAACCGTCGCGAGACTCGTCGGACGCGAGAACATCGCTCGGCATCGACGGAACGTTCGCGATCGAGGCCGTTCTCGTTGGCGAGAGAGGTTCGTCGATGCCGAGCGACGTTCTCGCGTCCGACGAGTCTCGCGACGGTTCGACGCGCGCGACGGTCGCGTCGTCCAAATCGAGCACTCGCTCGACCACCCGCAAAATCCTCGATTGTTCCTCGGTGAGAGTAACCGCGGTCGCGTCGTTCCCGTCGACGCCTTCGTTTCGATCGAGCCGTCGCGAAACGTCGAAGTCGCTACCTCGACGAGCCCTCGGATCGGGAAGATCGCGCGCGTCCTCACTCGTCGTCCCGTCGACGTCGACGTGCGTCGACGCGATCCTTGCTCTCGAGCCTCGTCGACGCGACGTCGCTCGCTTGCGCGAGGTGCGATCTCGTTCGTCGGCCGTACGTTTTCGCGGGACGGTCGCGCGACTCGCGACACCGTTCGCTCGATAAAATCCCTTTCGAGACCGACGAACGACGATCTCGCGCCTCGGTGGACGCGTCGATTCGTCTATCACGGATCGGCCGTCGGTCACGAGAAAGCGTTCGTTGTCGGAGGACAATTCGGCGCGTCTCGCATCGCTCGTCGACGCCACGTAACGCGTCTCGCTCTCACTGGCCAAAGAGGGAAGATATCTACCGGACACGAGAACGACTCGCGACTCTCGACCGGGGTTCGCCGCGACGTTCGATTCGAAATTGTTAGCGCCGCTCGCGAAAACGTCGACATTCTCCCCGTCAACGGGGAGACGGTCGTTCGTCGCGCTAGACGGACAGGATTCGAGAACGCGACGCGATTCGCCATCTTTGTCAACGTCGACGCGCTTCGCGACGTCGCGTCGCGACGCCGAGACGCACGCACCGTCGATCGATTCGTCCTCGACGACGTCGAGGACGCGTTCGATCGCGTTTTGCGAAGACGCGAGACCGCGCGCGTCGTCGTTCGGATCGGTCTCGACGGCGTTGAGACGTTCGACGATCGTTTGCGTCTCGTCGTCACGTTCGCGAGATCGCGCGATCTCGTACATCGTCAGACGTAGACATATCTCGACGTCGCCTCGTTCCAGCAGAGTTCCGACGAGACCCCGCAATACATTCTCCAATCTGTTGACCGAACACACGTCCAGGAGCAACGGGTCGGTGGTTGTCGACGTGGCGACGTCGCGTTCGATGGCTCGTCCAGTCTCGCGCTCGATCTCGCGTCCAGCCTCGCGTCGTCCAGCCTCGCGTATCGCGTCACGCTCGTCGCTGTTCTCGACGTCCGACGCGAATCTCTCGACGGTCGAACGTGACCGAGTCGTCGATAGTAAGTCGACCGCGCGTTCTCGCTCGATATCGTCGACAAATCGAACATCGCTGATCGCGCGATCGGTCATGTCGAACTCGCGATCGAGAGCGCTCAAACGCGGCGCCGATCGAATCGATTCGACGAGAGAACGACTCGACGACGGATCGTTTAAATCGACACGTCGCGACTTCTTTCGAGAATCGAGAGCGATCTCGCACCGATCTCTCGTGTCGAGCGCGTGGCTCGATGCGGTTTTCGACCGATTGTCCGCGCGACCGAAAGACACGCTATACTCGCTGTTGGTACACGTCGCACTCACGCCGTTGCACAGAACGGACGACGCGTTTCTTTGCGCCCGCGAACTCTTCGATCTCTGTGACGATCTTGTGCGCGAAACGTCGACGTTGAAACCTAGCGAGCTCGAGGCGTCTCGTTGCGTCGATCGAGCGGAATATCGCGCGGCTCGCGAACGTTTCGACGAACGAATCAAGCTCGTGATGGACGTGCATCGACGCGTGAGCGAGATCGGTAAAGAGACGCGCGACGAAGCCAAGATCGACGACGGCGTCGAGACCAGCGTGGCTGTTGAAACCAACGACGAACGCTCGAGCTCGTCGGCGACGACGCGAGACTTTCGCGACGATTCGTTCGACGGATCGGTGCGCCTGACCGACGACGAGATCGCCGAGATGCGCAGAGTCGTTTGTCGAATAAACGAATCCACAGACCTACCGCTCGTGGCTTCCCTCGACGGAGGCGTCGTCGTGACGGTGCTCGACGATTCCTCGGCGCGCGCGAACGAAACCGCGTCGACGACTCGTCTTGACGAGTCGATCGACGGCGCGCCCGCCAAATCGTTGTTTCGTTACCCCGATCGGTCCTTCACGTTCTACGAAACCTTCGTGCAGTACGCACCGATGTTGTATCGCTACGAGGCTCTCGAGACGATCGCGCGAGAGATAGAGAGACGCAGAGGAGTCGTCGTTCGTCCGATATATCTGCCGTCCTTCGTCGCTTGGCAACGCGGCTCGTTGCAACTTCTGTGGATCGTCCTGCACACACTGGCCGCGCTATCCATCGAACGCGGAAACGTATACATCACGCGTCTTCTCACGCTGCTCGCCAATTTAGACTTCTTCATATGGTGCAGCGAGTGCGCCGCGCATTGGCGCGCGAGTGGCGGTGGCGCTGGATATTTCGAATATCTCGCGGAACTCGACGAGCGCGCGCGTCGCTGCGTGCTCGTCGACGTCGCGCTCGCCAGATGTCACGAGACGATCTTAATCAATTCCGCGGGATACGCGGCGATCGGTCGAATCAACGCGACACCGGCGATCCGCATCGCTCGGGATTACGAGGAGTTCGTTCGCGAGGGTCTACTAGTCTCGCGCTCGCGTCTCGAGGCGCGACTCGCGAACGACGACGAACGTTCGCGGGTCGCAAACGAGTCGTATCCGCGAACGACGGACGCGCCGACGTTCGACGACGAGACACTCGGGTACAGAGAGCGATCTCTGTTGCGACTCATGACGGGACTCAGAAACGCGGGACGCGAATACTCGTTTCCGATCGGTGCCGCGTGACGAGACGAGTTCGAGAACGATCGACGCAACGACGTCGAACTATTCGCGATCGCTCGATCAACGGATAGGCGCGATGGACGAGTATCTCTTCGAGAGCAACAGCGTCCTGTGGTCCTGGATCAACGACGCCGACGCTGACAACGCGCGAATCGACGGCGCGGGACGCGATTCCGGGATCGAGGGCGCGAGAATCAATTCCGGGATCGACGACGCGAAAATCGACACCCGTACGAGCGCGAGAATCGACGGGGTCGCGCGAGACTCGTCGCGCGGATCGAGCGAGTCGAGCGACGACGATTCGAGCGAAACGAGATCGAGGCGCGCGTCAGACGACGAACCGGTCAACGACGCTTCAAACGAGACGAGATCGAGTCGCGCGGCGCTCGACGACGAGTCGTGTTACGAGAGATCGAGTCGCGTGCCGAGACGCGTGTATGACGCTTATCTGCGATTCGTGAACGCGACATCCGGCGCGTCCTGTCCACACGAGGCGCCGCGACGACGAGAGTATCGACAGTTGCGCGCCAACGACGAAGCGGCGACGAGAGTGACCATATGCGAGGCCTGCGACAGGGTCGTTCGCGAATGAAGAACGCCGACGAAATATACCGTTCGACATCGGAACGGGCGTTTTCGTCGAATCGACGAAAACGCGCGACTGGGAAACGGGTAATGAACGGGACACGATCGATCGGTCGAATTCGATTATCTTTTATTCATCGTACAAGGTTGTCATCTCAGATAGGCCACGAGATAACATTTGACGACGATACAATTCTTATCGCTGTCGAACTCGCATCGGGCGACGTCCACAATGGCCAACATGTCCTCCTTGTCTAGATCGGAACGATCCATCAGGTCGAACGTGAGCGCGTTCTTCCGTTCCGATATGTTCACGTAGAACGAAAAATCGACGGGCCTCTTGACGATGAATCGCACGAAATGTCGCATAACCTTTTGCAGCTGAGAATTCCTATCGACCGGCGACTCGAAGTTGTTTCGCGAGCTCTGCATCTTGGCGACGGAAACCATGAACGTTCCGCGCAATCTAAGAGCGTCCCTGTCAGATCCAACGCCGGTCGACGCGCGCAGCTCCACCACGTTCGCCAGATAATTGAGCAGTCCCTTGCTCGACTCGTCCGTCACGTCGTTCAACACGCGCAGTTTCGTCTCTTTCAGAAACATGGCCGATTGCTTCGATTCGCGCGTCTTGCTACCGTTCAAGAGAAGACCGTACGCGAGAGCGTGAACCAGCGAGTCGACGTTCGCGCCGCGTCGCAGGATCTCGTCGGCGTTCTCCTCCGACGAGCGAGCGCGTCGCGATCGAGCGCGCTCGTCGTCGCGCTCGTCGTCGCGCTCGTCGTCGCGCTCGTCGTCGCGCTCGTCGTCGCGCTCGTCGTCGATCTCCACGTCGGACCATGTCTGAGCATCCTGCGGCGGATCGTCCAGACGCAGCGCGACCGCGCGCCTCTTGACCGACTCGCTCGGACACATGATCGGTCCGCGTTTCTCGCTCTCGTGAAGGATAGAGAGACGCACCAACTCGTCCGTCATAGCTTCGTGCCAGGCGCGAATCTCGCGCTCGTTACCGGTGTCGAGAACTCTGCCGATCTTGTCGGGCGTGATCCTCGCGAGCATCGTGTACGCGCCGTTCATCAGACCGCGATCCAACGAGGAGCGAAGCATTCCGATACCTCTGGTCGACTCAGCGATCTGACAACCGATCGACTCGGCCACCGTGGATGGAGCTAAACTCGCGGCGCGCAGAGAGCTCCACGCCGACTCGACGCGACTGTCTCCCGTCGCACCGTTATCCTCCTGAGCGACTCCGTCGCGCACCTCCTGCTCGACGTGCTTCTGCGACGACACAGCCACCAGTGTTTTGAATTTGTCCTGACCGGAGATTAAGCCGAGTATGTCCGTCGCGTTGGACGAATCGTACTTGGATCGCTGCCACGCGTTGATCGCCACTTCGCTCATCCTTCCTCGCTTTATGGCGGCGAGCTCGTCGTTCTTCGATCCGAACACGTCGTGAATGTCGAACTGAGCGGCGCGCTTCTCGATGGTCATCGTCTGCGACAAAAAGAAAAAGAATCAACGGTCGCACCAAAGCGTACATTAAGAGGAGCGATCGAGTCTCGCGCAACGAACGAACGCTCCGCGCGATGATACAAGCGTCGTTGAAAAACGTCGGTCTACTGATCGTCGTCGTTCTTGTGGTCGTGATCGTGATCGCGGTCGTCGTGACTCAAAGCAACGGCGGAAAATCCAGCGGATTGAGCGGCGAGGGTAAGAACAGCGGCAATGGCGGATCGCGCAGATCCAACGGTTCGGGTTCGTCGTCGCGAGACGACGGTCGCGAGAACGGTGACGGAAAGGACAAACGAACGCCAGTGGCGCAAGTGTACGATCGAGCGAGCTACTAGAGGACGAGTTCTCTCGATACCGTTCGACTCTCGAAACCGTCGTCGTCCGTTTATCGACACCGCCCGAATCGCGTCAACGAACTCGAACCCGCGAAACGCGACGAACTCGACGCAACCTCGCACGTTCTTTCTCGTTCACAGGTGCGCGAAACATGGCTAGAAGCTTCCCCGGACGAGGTAGCAGCGGATCGGAAAATCGTTCGTCCGGTAGAAACGAGCAACGCGGTCCGGAGTAGACGACACCGATCGTTTCCATAAGCGCGAGCGAGGTTAGCGGCCGAACTTTTTCAGCGAAAAACACTCACGATGGCGACGAAAGCGCTCGTTCGAGATCGCGAGAGAGCGAGCGATAATCAGACGGAGATTGACAAGGATCGATTCTACGACGATCTCGGACTCGATCTGCCGATGGTCAAATCGAGCGAGACTCCTATGGACGTGGACGACGACCGATCGACGGACGCGAACGTAGTGAGCCCCTCCAGTCTCGACGCCATATATATACCGGACTGGTTGACCGCGATGGCACCGATAGTCTGCGACGATAAGGAGACACCGGTGCGATGCTGCTGCCTCTTCTACCCCGTCGACAAGTGCACCGAGAACGTCGTTACCAACGGCTTCTGTCCGTGGCACTTGAACGCGCTGTTCAATCTGCGCGTAGCTCGCGACACGACTTATCAATTTTACGGTAACAAGACCTCGCTGGTGCACGCTAGGCAATGCTTCGTCTCGAAACCGCAACCGATGGACAATCGCGTGACGCCCGTGTTCCCAATCTTCGAACTCATGCGAAAGGAACCCAAGCTCGAGGACATAAAACTGTACCATCTGGCGAAGTACCTCCGCGCCGTGGGTGATCCCAACTGGCAACAGACCTACCGAGTGCACGTGTGCTACACGTACTGTCTCATGATGCTCATGAACAAGTCGTACAAGTGGAAGGACGGCCTCTTTCACAGTCAGCTTCTCGTACACTGGAACGACTGGAATCGTTGCAACAGCAAAATTCTGCGCGATCATCCGGCGAATCTCAACATATTCGTGCCGGACGAGACCAATGGACGAATGCACACCTGGCCGATATCCAAACTCACCACAGTCACGCAGATGATCGTGCGCCTGTTCGCGCTACCGTACACCTCGCTCGAGTACAAGAACTACTACTCGACAATACCCAACTACAATTTCGCGGGGCGACATCATCTGTCGTACATGCACAATCTGTGCGGTCTCGGCACGCTGGACAACAACGGTACGCGCTGCGTGGGAAACGCCGCTATGCTGCCGGTGCTTCGGGTGGACGCGTCTACGAAATCGCTCCTGCACACGTCCTCGCAGCGTCGATGCGACGATCAGTACAAGTTTAACGCCAAGGTCGATTGGAACAGCGCGATGTTGAACGATCTGACCGAGATACCCGTGGACTGCGACCCGAATCCAAACGATAAAGATCGCGAATAAAAAAATATAAAAAAATATAAAAAAATTAAACCCGCGTTCGAACGTCAATACCCTCCCACCAATCCTCATCGCTCACATCTTTCGCTCCTTGTCCGTATCGTACCTGTTTACGTCCCTCGTCGCGTCGAAACCACCCCTCACAGTCGCGTCGAATCAACCTTCGCTCGCCGCGTCGAAGCTACGTCCGTTCGTAGCGCGCTGGAACCACCTTTCTCCCAGTCGTCGCTTCTACCGACACCCCGTCGATACCCTCTCTCACCTGAGTCGACTCGCTCCTCGCGCAGATGCAGAGCCGTGAAGTACAACGCCGCTTCTTTGCTAGCCTCGACGTAGACGAGCGTCGTTCGTGGATCCAGAGCGAGCGAACCGTCGACCACGGAATGCGTCGACGATGGCGCGAGCGTGGATCGAGCGCGAGAGCGACGGACGATCAAATCGACGCCGTGGGGCGACTCGACGGAATCGACGAACGAGTACCACGTACCGTCGCGCTCTCGTCGATCGTTAAAATCCATACGGTCGCGTAATAAGACGAAGCGAGAAGCTTCCGAACTCGACGCGAGCCTCCCGACTCGACGCGAGAGGATCCTCGTTCTCGATCCCGACGGCGCTCCTCCCAGCTGTCGATTCCGCGACAATGACGACGCTGCGCGAACCGGATTTCACTCCGAGCGATCACGCTTTCGCCGAGGCGTATCTGACCAACAGAATCACGCTGTGGGACATGTGGCGTCTGGCGAGCACGTATCCGGGCGTCGCGACTAAGATCGAGATCTTGATAAAGCGAGCGGACAGACGCGTCGACTATCCGTACAACGATTCGTTCGCCGACGCGGCGATCGTCGTGGAGCTACGATGGCGCGACGAGCGCGCCGCGTGCGAGTACCTCAGCTGTAACACGGCGTACCCGCGCAGGAACCGTTGCGCGCCCGGCGACGATCCGCTCTTCTTTCCGAGCGGCGACTTCACGACCGTGGCCGCGTGCTCGCCGTCGTGCTACATGTGGAGGGAAGCGCGCGATCACGGGCGCGACCTCGCGCGACGTTACGCGTCGCGCGACTACGTGACGATGAGCAAGAACGGATCGTATAGTCGTTGTCGCGACGCAAAAGATCCGTCGTCGGACGAGAGGGACGAACCGTTCGCGCCGCGACTAGGCGCGACGAGCGCGACACCGTCCGACGTGCCGTATCTCGAGTACTCGAAATCGAGCGACAGTTGCGAACTCGGAAACGCCGGACTCCTGGCCTTTGTCACCATGCCGTACGAGCGATCGGTCACGCACGACGTGTGTCGTCAGGACAATTTAGCCATCGGCGACGACTACGTCGACACGGATCTCGGATACAAGAGCGGACGGCACAGTCGCACGTATTGCGACGCGTTCGACAAAGACTTCGTCGAGTCGGACCGTACGTGCAGAGAGACGTGGTTCGACAAACTCGCGTCGTTCACGTTTCTCGGCACGGCGTTGACGCGTCTCGCGCGACACGCCGTTCATGGCGACCGTTGCGACCGTCTGATACCGGCCGCGCGCGAGCGAGCGGAGATCGATCCGCGCGCGGAAACGACGGACAACGTTCGCACGCGAGCCGGATGGTACGAGGACGTCGATCGCTCGTGGCGTTTGCCGCCGCCCAACGTGTTGCTCAGCGATCTCGGTGTCGCTACGGGTGACGATCGTGATCTCGTGTGGAGCAACGTGCGCGGTTTGACGAGAGAGTCGCGGGGACTCTCGTCGAGAGACGCGCCCCGCGACTCCTCCGACGGACGATATCGGGCGAAACGAACTTTGCAGCGGAAAGCCGCGAGTATACCGCCCATCGAGAGAGCTCGCGCGCGCCGCAAATCGGACGCGTCGTCCAACGACGAGACTCCGGCGCGAGTTCTCGCGCCGAGCGACGCGTCCGACTCGCGGTTCGCGCGAGCTCCCTCGCCGACCGACGCGTCGCTCGTCGACTACGACTCGGTGTACGCGAGCGCGACGAGCGCGACCGCCGACGATCGTGTTGCGCGGACGATTCGCGAGATCGGAAAAACGATCAGCGAGACCGCCGGGGCGATCGGGCTCGAGGTAGCCGCGCGCGCCGCCGTGAAACGAGCGTTCGACGCGCTTCTACGTTCCACCGGCGAGCACCTCACCGGCGCGACCTCTCGCGTCCTGCTCCGAGCGGGGTTGCGCGCGTCCGCCGGGCGAATGGTCGGCGTCGCGATGTCGAGATTCACCACGAGGCTCATGATCGCGCTCGGCACGACCGCCAGTGGCGTCGGTACGCTGCTCGGAATCGTCGAGATGATCGGAATCGTGCTCGACGCGATGCTCGCGTTCGGTTGGGATCCGGGCAACTACAACAGCGAGTTCGACGAGTTTTACGACGACACCGTTCGCGCGTGGATCCGACAAAGGAGAACAACCGACGTGCCGCGGGTCGATCCGCGCCTCGTTCTCGCGCTCATGAACGCGCCGCGACGACCGACGAGCGTGAACACCGACGGTACAGCGAACGGCGACGTCGCCAGCGCCCGTCGGTCGTCGAACGGCGAAGCGATCGACGAGAGCGACTCGTTCTCGCCCTCACTGTTAGCGAGAGACTCGCCCTGGTATCACGAATCGTTCGTCGAGGCGCGAGCAGCGATCGCGAACGATCGCGCGGGAATCGTCGGCGCCGACGGCCGAACGCGCTTCGACATCGACGCGGCGACTCGCGCCGCGCGTCCGCTCGTCGGCGACGACGCGACCACGTGCATGTTGCTCTGGAGCATGCACTACTTTAGACATCGCGAATACAACTCCGTGGGGCAGACCGTGTCACTGGCCGACCGAGTCGCCGTGAACGACGCTCTAGTGACGACCGACGCCAGACGAAACGCGTCGGCGTACGTTCTGCGAAGCGCGTACCACGCTCGAGCACGAAGAAACGCGCTGACGGGCGCGGCGCGGCGCAACGTCGCGACAAAATTCGCGAGACGCGCGACGTTCGTCGCGCACGCGGCGGTCGGCGCGCTCGGCGTCGGCGTCGTCGCGATCGCGGGCGGAGGATGCGTCTTAGGCGCGACCGTAGCCCTCGTCGTGGCTCTCGTTGTCGTCGTCATGCAACTGGCGATAGAGACCGAGACGACGAGTCTAGCGACCCGCGGATCCTTCGACAAAGTCGAACACCATCGCCGCGAGGAGGAGAATGGTGACGAGAGACACGACGATGAGGTCGATCCGTACGATCGTCTCGTCGACGCTCTACTCGAGACGATGCGCGGCGTTCTATCGACGACGAACTCGCGGATCGTCGCTCGAGGAATCGCCCGAGCGGCGTTCGCCGGAGGAGCGTACGACGAGCTCGCGTTTCTGCTCGCGTCGAAAAACGCGACGCGCTGAACGTCGCGACATTCGGATCAAGTTCGAGGATGTGCAGGAATGGTGACGAAATAAAAATTCCACGCGTACAGAGATATATTATATTTCTTCATATTTACAATCGCTCTTCGCGGCAAGCTATTTACAAAAAAGCACATGGAAACGAATCGCGCTTGGTCGATCGTAAACTACGCTTACTTAACTACGAAGATACCACGCGTAACGATGAACACCGAGAGTGAGAGAGATGATAGAGAACGAAGCGAGAGAACGCGGTCCGCATCGATGTCGGCCGACCGTATCGAGGACGCGAGGCGAACAAAAGTGAGCGGTCGAGTATCGTTGCTCGCCAACGAACGGGTAGAAAAAATACGATCGAGGGACGGAGAACGCGAACTCGCGTCGTATTCATAACGCGTAGCGAACGACTCAGACCGCGCTCTCGACATCAAATCGAGACCTTCTCGCGTTGCTCATCATCATCGTTCGCGCGTTTTACGCGTGAGTCCCGAGATTACGTCGAAAAAAATTGTAGCATCGCGCATTTCGATACGGTACGTCGATTCAATTTGTACTTTTTTTCATTCGTGACATGTATGATTTCGAGAGAATCTAATCATCTATAAAATATAAACGGATTTTAAAGTCAACGATATACAAATACGACGCAACATTCGTCTCGTTTCGACATGACGCACACACGCGTCTTTTTTTCAACCCCGAACGCTAATTGTCGGAGATACGCACAAATATCGAATTACAAATCGAGAAAAATGAAACGTTTCAGAACATACGTTTCGTTTATAACTTTTTATCGTATTTAAATAATGAAATGTGCATTTTATAACAATCGCGACACACAACGAGAAACGTACACAAAAGCACGATGGAACCTCGAGATAGAAAAAACCCAACACACGTCACTCAAACAATTCGACAATTAATCACTTTGATTATATTCCGAAA